>CM029012.1:234334446-234464053 GCA_016801055.1 Panax notoginseng
TTATTCCCTTAATCCCGTATAATTCACTCTAAACCTTCACAATAAATTTGAAATCCCTCTCAAAAAATTCCATCTTAAAAAAATATGAAACGCATACACTTATTTTCTGTCTAGGTCTAATTTTGAACCTTAAATTAATTAATTAAAAATTTAAAAAAATTTCTAAATTCTCGGGTTGTCACAAGTTCAAAGTTCCTTTCGAGCCATTGGGGTATGTAGAAAAGTCTCCGGATCGTTTGAAGTCATCTATAGAGATACTTCCTATACTTGAGCTCAAACCTCTGCCTAATCATCTCAGGTATGCATATTTGAGTGATTCATCTACTTTGCCTATTATTATTGCATCTGCACTTAACGAATTTTAAGAAAATAAACTGATAAGAGTTCAAGATTGCAGTAGGATGGACCATTGCAGACATCAAAGGGATCAATCCTTCATTCTGTATGCACAAAATTCTTATGGAAGGTGATATCAAACCAATAGTCGAACAACAAAGAAGGCTCAATCCTATAATGAAAGAAGTGGTAAAGAAGGAGATTCTGAAATGGTTAGATGTTGGGATTATATACCATATCTCTGATAGTTCCTGGGTGAGCCCAGTGCAATGTGTTCCAAAGAATGGGGAATGACAATGGTGAAAAATGAGAACAATGAGCTATTTGTTAGGTTTGTAATATTCATGAACGTAATAAAATTGCACAAAGTAAGCGAAAGCATGAAAGAACAGAGTTTTAAAATTTTACAAATTATATACCTGGATCATCATTTATGCACAATTATTAATTAAACGAAAAAATAAAGAACAAGAATTATACCCTTGAAGATACGAGCTTCCTCATGTACAAGTTCACCTCCAATCCTTTTCGCGTTCAACTTGAATCCATCGGGTTTGATTCATTCCTTTGATCAATGTTAGCCACCCAAGTGTTTGGCCTCTAGAGGTGATCCACCAAGAAAGAAGAAAGATTCAAGAAGATGGGTGTTTGACAAAACTCTAGTTTTTCTATCTCCTCATAGAAAAAGGGTACTCTTTAACAATTGGAATCACGTCACTTGATATCTAATATAAGACTCATCTTATAAAGATATCAGTTAACCCTTTTAATATTATTAAAATATGGTATTATTTAATTAATTATTTTTTTTAATTAATTAGGCTCCCTAATCTTATTAGGGATAATTAATTAAACTCTTTTAATTAATTTGCCTCCTAATCTTATTAGGAATAAATGAGAGTACTTATATTAAATTAATTTCCAAACTCCTTTAAAAATTAAAATAATAATAATTGTAATAATATTAATAAGACTCCTTTTATTAATTTATATTTAATATTTCTAAAATATTAAATAATAAATATTAAGCTATTTAATTACTCTATCACCATAGATTAAATTAAATACACTTAACATATTATTACGATTATGCCATTAATTTTTTAAATAATTATTCTTCCTTTTATGGTGTGACCCTTTAGGTTCTCCATATTAAACCGGTTGTGAATAAATCAATTAGAACAATTCTAATCTTATTTAAATAAATAAATTAAAGTATTAATTTATTTAAATAAATAATATTTATTCTACAATAAGGATAAGTCTCCTTAGCAATCAACGACTTTTCAGATAATATAGATTTCAACATTAATCATAAAAGAATCTTTGAGTAAATAGTTTCCGTACAATTTAATCCTTCCACCATACAATGTTCCAATTAAATATAAGACATGGAATTACTGTCAAGTCTTATTTTATTTAATTATATGTATTTTGACTCTCAAATGCACAACTTCAAATAATACAAATTAGAAACTCCTTTTCTAATTTCATTATTCCTTGGCCAAGGACCACTGGGTTGTCATTTATCGAATCATAGAGGACATTTCTCTTCTTTTACTAGAAGCGGTAGATTCTTTATTGATCATACATTATCTCCATGTACAATTTATTATACCCAAGCATACTCTTTGATATACTTTAAAGGTCTTAAGGAATAAGTCAAAGTATAATTCATCATACATAAGATACTATGATGATCTCAAGTCCAAGGATCACTTGTATTACTATCATTACAGGAATTCCTATTGACATGCAAGTAAAACTCTATTAGGTATTCCTTAGCGAGCCACGTTCAGTGTACTTATTCTTCAATAAGCACCTACATACTTGCTTTAGTGTCTCCACACAAATGATCATGAGATCAATCATCCTCATCCAATGAGTAAGCAACGTATGTACCAATCTATCCGAATTTATTAATCCCCAATTTAGTAATCTAACGATTGGGAACTATTTTAGTTTTAAGCTTTCTAAGAATTTAGATCTCATTAGAATGATCATCATCATTATTCTAAAAGCATTGCTTAAAACTATGGGTTTACCACATATTATAAAGTAGCATCATGTAGATAATTAAAAGCCTTTAAGAAATTAATACTTTTTTTTATTAATAAATGAATAAGATTGTTACAAAGTATATGTTTTATCATCAAACATAATTGGCTTGTGTGTATACTACTTTCACGGATACCTACTAGGACAGTAACTGGATGGAGAGTTTGTATGGACAACAGGAAGCTCAATAAAGTAACACGAAATGATCACTTCCCTTTGCCCTTCATTAACCAAATTTTGGATAGATTAGCAGGACATCAATATTATTGCTTGCTAGATGGGTATTCAGGGTATAATCAGATTATCATCTCCCTAGAGGATCAAGAGAAGACGACATTTACTTGTCCTTACGGTACTTTTACATTTAGGCGGATGTCTTTTGGGCTTTGTAATGCACCGACAACTTTTCAAAGGTTTATGATGGCCATCTTCTTAGATATGGTATAACAGAATGTTAAAGTTTTTATGGATGATTTCTCAGTCTTTACCGATTCTTTTGACAGCTGTTTGGAAAATTTGATTATGGTGTTAAAACGTTGTGTGGAAACCATTCTTGTGCTAAACTGGAAGAAGTGCTAGTTCATGGTGCATGAAGGGATCATCCTTGGACATAAAGTGTCAGCAAAGGGTTGGAGGTGGATAAGGCCAAACTGGAAACAATAGAGAATCTACCACCACCTACGTCAGCCAAGGGGATTCATAGTTTCTTGGGACATGCCGGATTCTACCGCAGATTCATAAAGGACTTTTCCAAAATTACAAAGCCATTATGCAGTTTATTGGAGAAGGATGTACCCTTCAGATTCGATAAGGATTGTTTGTCAACTTTTGAGCTATTAAAGAAAAAATTGACCACAACACCAGTGATAGTTGCACCTGATTGATCCATACCATTTGAATTAATGTGTGATGCTAATGATTATGCGATGAGGGCTGTTTTGGGCCGACGTAAGGAAAAGGTTTTTCATGCCATCTATTACGCTAGCAAAACACTGTCTGATGCTCAGTTGAATTACACAGCCACTGGAGAAGGAACTAATTATAGTAGTTTATGCTTTTGACAAGTTTTGTTCTTACCTCATTGGGACTAAGGTTGTGGTTTTCACTGATCATTCTGCCATCTGGTATTTGATTTCCAAGAAAGATGCAAAACCTATGTTGATTAGATGGATTCTACTACTTCAGGAATTTTATTTGCAAATTCGGGATAGAAAGGGTACAGAGAATCAAGTGGCGGACCATTTCTCCATGTTAGTCAGTCCGGAGCAAGATAAGATGGATAAGGCTTTGATCAATGAGTGCTTCCCTGATGAAAAATTGTTTGCAGTTTGCTCCAAAATCCCATGGTTTACTGATTTTGTCAATTACTTAGTAGGCAATGTGTTCCCTCCAAACTTGACACGATAGCAAAAGAAGTTCTTACATGATGTAAAAAGGAATATGTGGGATGAACCATTCTTGTTCAGACAATGTGCCGACCGAATGATTTGGCAGTGTATTCCACAAGAGGAAACATATAATATTCTACATGCATGCCATGCATCTTTATATGGGGGGACACTATGGAAGTGAAAGGACGGCCACCAAGGTGCAACAAGTAGGATTTTATTAGCCAACTTTATTCAAAGACGTGATAGATTTCAAAGGTTGGGTAGTATCTCTAAGATTCATGAGATGCTATTGAATACTATCATTGAGGTTGAAGTCTTTGACTTATGGGGGATAGACTTCATGGGGCCATTTCCATCTTCTTTCAGAACCCTCTACATCCTCTTGGCAGTTGACTATGTCTCTAAATGGGTTGAGGCCAGTGTTTTACCAACGAATGATGCCAAAGTTGTATTTAAATTTCCGCAAAAGAATATCTTCACAAGATTTGTTACACCGAGGGCAATCATCAGTGATGAAGGGAGCCATTTCTGTAATTGATATTTCACATCTCTCTTAGCAAAATATGGGGTGAATCATAGAATTGCCCTTACATATCACCCTCAGACTAGTGGCCAAATAGAAGTATCTAATAGAGAGGTGAAGAGGATTCTAGAGAAAATTGACAATTCAACTAGAAATGATTGCTCAATAAAGCTAGATGACGCACTTTGGGCGTACATGACTACACACAAGACACTGATTGGCATATCTCCTTATCAGTTAGTCTATGGCAAAATTTGTCACCTTCCTATGGAACTTGAACACAAAGCATACTGGGCCATCAGAAAGTTAAATTTTGATCTCACAGTTGCAGGGGAGAAAAGATTTCTCCAACTTAATGAACTTGATGAATTCCGTCTGCAGGCGTATGAGAACTCAAAATTATACAAAGAGAAAGTCATGAAGTGGCATGATCAAAAAATAATTGAAAGAAAGTTTAAGTTAGGGCAAGCAGTTCTACTCTTCAATTCAAGGTTGAGACTCTTCCCTAGAAAGCTTAAGTCCCGATAGTCGGGACCATTCCTTGTTAAAACTGTATTTCCACATGGCACCGTTGAGATAGTTAGCAAGAATTTAAGAGCAACCATTCAAGGTCAACGGACAACGCCTAAAGCACTATTGGGGTGGTGACTTTGACTGCCAAAAGTCATCAATTGTCATCGCCAATCCACAATAGAATAGGGAGTAGTCGAGCTGAACGACTATACACCAAGCGCTCGATGAGAGGCACCTCATCCAATCATTTCTCCCTTTATGTTTAATTCTTCGTACTTTTAATATTTGATAGAATTTTTTTTGTAGATTTAATAGTTTTAATAGTTCATTTTTGGTCTCTCTCAAGTACAATCCAATTGGTATAATCATGCATGGTCAGAACAGCTGAAAAGGCTAAGGCTGCCAGGGTACAAGGCAATGCGGTCGAGCCCTATTTGTATGGGAAAGCAGCGCGCCCGCGCCCTTCGACAGTCAACAAATTCCAACTCCAGGCAACTACGCGCTTGCACCCAAATATAAAACAAGTCCCGCACGGCTGTGACACAACCAAAAGGCAGATTTTAAATATCTCATACATGACTTCTATTATCTTATTCCAACTCAAACTCGGCTACCTCCCAAAACAGAGCACCATGGCTTTAAACCCTTTCCTTCTCTTATCTAATAATTGAATGCCTCAACTCCATATCCCACTGGGATCTTACCATCTACACACTCTTTATCCTCCTGCTACATAAACTCTAGCCACTCCCTGTCAATTCTATAATAAAAAATCAGAGCAATAGCTAGGGCAAGCAGACTTTGGGTTGCATTATAACTGTTTGATTAAGGGTCTAAAAGAAGTTTAGGGTATAAATCATTCAGTTTGGGGGTAACACCATTATCAAAGTCAGAAAATTCTTTTGCAAATCCAAGTTCACATTCCTATGGCACCTAAAAGAGTTCGAACTCCTTCCTAATCGTCTTCAAGCAGTAGTGATGGCGAAGGTAGCAGTCGCGATGATACGACTAAATTTTTCAACCTCTCAGCCCAAAATTACTATTCTGATGTATTGATGAACAAAACTTTGTGCTAGAAAGAGGGCTGAAGCCCGATAAGGAGGATGGAAAGATTTAGAATATGATTAGAGAGGATGGATGGTTCTTAGTGGTTAGTACTCCATTGGCAACACCGATGACCATAGTTCGTGAATTCTATGCCAACGCCAGGGAAACTCAAAATGGGATATCATATGTCAGGGGCAAACAGATTTCTTACACCAAGAAAAGCATTAACGAGCTATTTCACTTGGACGCCTTGCCACCGAATAAGTCTAACTAGGTGGAGTACTAGCGTTTCGATACTGATTTGGATAAGCTAGTGGAAGAAATGTGTAAGCCTGGAATTGTATGGACTAAAAGAGCAGGAACCGATGGAAAAATCCACTTCCCTTACACTGCACTGAATCGATATGCCAAAGCTGGGTACATTTTCATTTGTGCTAGCTTAGTCCCCATACGCCACCAGAACGATGTCACTACAAAAAGAGCTATATTATTTTATGACATCATCAAGGGAAATTCGATCGATGTGGATCACCTAATCCATCAGTCCATGCTGCGTTATATATGAGGAAGTATAACTGGAGGGATTCCACACACATCCATTGTCACCAAACTGTGTGGCCAGGTAGGCGTTAAATGGGACGATGAGACATTACAGATGCCAATGAAAAACATCAATCATGCGGCCATAAGAAAATACACTATATGGGAAGGAGGAGAATCGCATCCTCGGGGTCTTGACTTCATCCTAAAAGACTAAGAGGAGACTGAAGAAGAAGAAGGGGATGACAAAGAAGAAGCTAAGGCTCCTAATGCAATGCCTCCTTCACATCATACTAGTCAGGATCGGGAGATGCGTCACTTGAGGCGACGAATAGATGCCCTGCACACTGATTTCACGATATACACTACTAAATTTGATAGGGCAGTCTCTCGAGCATTTGCACAGCTTGGCATGGAGGCTCATTTCCCTATCTTTGGGTCAGGTAGCACTTATCCACCTCTAGACACACCACTTGAGCAGGATGAAGCAGGTGGAGATGGTTATGCTGCTCAGGGGAGTTCCTTTCTAACTTTTACCTTCCAATGATGACATTGTTTATTGGTATTAGTTTTTATTGCATGATTAGTGCAATTTTCATTTAATTTAGTTTATTCGGTTGCATGTTAATGTAGTCTCATTATAGTTTAAATTGTTTAAGTTCAATTTACTAAAAAATAATAATAAAAAGAGATAAAATCCAAAAATATTTGCTTATTTTGTTGCATTGTGTTTAGTTAGATCATCTTGCATGAATCCTAACATCTTTTTTACTTGAAATCCTTATTGGCCCATGATGATACTGGAATTGCTTGGTTGTTTAATTAGCATTATTGATAACTTTAGCTTGGTTATGAGGTTATAAAATGAGGTGAATTTTAATCTGTTTGAAAATGAGGTATTCGGATAGCACTTTAGAGTAGCCATTATGATTTGCTTAGTTTAAATGGTCGCATAATTACCTTATGGTGGGAAACTTGTGTTTTAATAACAAATTTAGTAAAATAGTCAGTAATGACTAAGATGATGCTAAAGCTTAAGTTTGGGGGAAAACATGGGGTATGCATGCTATATATGAATATAAAAAAAATATCTGTGAATAAATGCTTAGCTAGCTTAGCTCTGTGGTCTTTGATACTTGAGTAAGTAAGCCCTTAGGGGTGTCTCTATACCCAGCGCCCTAAAACTGTCTGGTTTGGGAGTTGTTGGTCGAAATCTCACTGCATGGGTATCACTGAAAAGCCTAATATAGCTAGGCATTGCACAACCAAGTGTAAACACGAGAAAGTGCGAATATCGCCCTTGTGAATAAATAAAAGCATAATAAATCTCTTGTTAACTCTTAGCTTAATTGATGTGTAGCATTGGTCAGAGCTTTGATTGTTTGCTGAGGTTCTTAAGTTAATTCTGCATTTTTCCCTCTAAGAAGCATATTATGCGAAATATTTATTCTGTAGTAAATTTAATGGCTGCTAAGCACACACACACACACACACACTACATCAGTGATGACA
Organism: Panax notoginseng; assembly: GCA_016801055.1. Lineage (NCBI taxonomy): Eukaryota > Viridiplantae > Streptophyta > Magnoliopsida > Apiales > Araliaceae > Panax > Panax notoginseng. The sequence goes on from CM029012.1 coordinate 234,342,367, forward strand.
GGCTTCGGTTTGCAAAATGTTGTGGCTCATTGACCTTGTCTTGGTTGGATATTCTGTTTGATGATCATTGCAGTTTTCATCTCAATTAGATTTCATACTTACTAATGTTGGATTCTTAGGCATGTTTGTGTATATTTCATAGTTAGTTTTATTTACTTTCCTTTTGTTTTGTTTCTTAAAGGCAAGCAACGATTCAAGTTTTGGGGTATTTGATAAGTAGGTTTTGTAACTACTTATCTGGTATCAACTAACTACATTCGTTACCTAATCACGTGTTTCATTGTAGCTTTTCATACATTTTATCTACATTTTGTAGGACTCACGATCGGGAGCTCATTTGGTGGCATGTGAAAGCATCTGATGCAAAAATGGCTTGATGTGGATAAAAAGTGGTGTGATGGAAGACTAGGTGATCAACGATTGAAGGAATGGAAGCAGCCGCTGCATAGCTTGGGGTGAGCAATTCGATTATAACCGAACCTAATAGCTTGTTCGGTTATAACCGGGGAAAAAAATTAACACACTTTTGATATCTGAACTAATAACCGAAATAGTAGATAACCGAATTATCGAATTACCGAATTACCGAATAACCAAATTTACTATTCGGTTATTCGGTTAATAACCGAAATGAAGTTTCCCCACATACTTGACGGATTGAAAATTTCGATTGAATTTTACTGTGTTAACCCAAGTATGAGGATAAGCCCTCTGACAAGCTATTATTTAGATGTCACTACCTCCCCTTCTTTATGCTGAAAGATGGGCACTTGTATTGCTTGATATTTTCTACCTTTGTTGGTGTTTTTTCACACACTTCCCATGGTACCACCTCTCACAGATGTCATAGCCAATCCAGAATTCATCGACACTGTAATTGCCCCCACATCTCCCACATAGTGTTTTGCCATGCTCATCTTCATCCCCCACTTAACTCTGATAACCTTTGATTGCTTTTTGCTTGTCCATCACTTGATTTTTGCAAGGCAAAATGTGAGAAATTTATTTATTTATTCCCTTAGTAGGTTAGAGATCTCAAGTGCCGAGTGCTGACAAGTGAATTTATAAATTATTTGATAACTAATAAGCATGTGATACACTTCTAATTCACAACGAAAGTTAAGAATTTTAATAATTGACCTTCGCGCTGATCCTGGATTTGCTTCGAATTGCTAGTTTAGTGATTCCCTAGATGTTCTCCTTCAACACCTTCTAGTTCTTGTACCGCTTTAAGAAGTAAAAGGCGGAGGCCTAAAATTGAGATGAAGAGAGGCGGAGAGGCTGAGATCTGAGATGAGACTAGATTTGAGATTAGGGGTGTAATCCGTGTAGAGTAGTTCAGTACTCGATTCGAGATCGTCTCGAAAATATGATCCAAAGCTCGAATTCGAAGTTGATCCGAGTCGAATCTGATCCATACTCGTTTTCGTTTAATGATACACGAGTCGAATTCGAGCATACCTATGTTCGCTCATATTAGGGTTCGAGTATTTCATTTTTTCTCGAACCATACTCGATACCTGCTCGATGGATCATATTCGAATATTGGTTTGATCCATGATAGTAAGCTAAATATGTGATATTTATATCAATCTTTATAATTTATAAAGTGTAGTATGAAATTGTGTAAATTTGTACTTGAATAAATCAATTAATTGAATGTCAATTTATATTACATTCTTTATAATTTCAATACATAAATAAAAGTGTAAAAGTTTTATAGATAAATATTAGTTAAGTAATCAATTTAGTATGTAGTGGTTTAGTTTTAAGTGAAATGGTTCATATCCGAAACTCGATTTGAAGGCTCATGAGTAACTCGCTTTGTAAATGAGTCGAGTACTTACGAGCCGAGTAGTTCCGAGTAATGATCCGAGTCGAATCTGGCGCGAAAATATAAATCCCTTATCGAATCCGAATCGAATTCGAGCTCAATTTTTTCAAATGAAGCCGGATCTAAGCATTAAGGTATTCGTTGAGATTCGAATCGTTTACACCCCTTTTTGGGATTTGGGAAATAGAAATTAGGGGCTAGGGTAGACTTCTGACATTCTGCAAATACATATAAGTACAAAATTATATTTTTTAATTAATAAGTTTGGTTATTTGGGTATCCAAATAGCTTGATTTTTTACTACCGAACCCGAAACCGAATACCAAACAAAAAATCGGATATAACCGAAATTAGAAAAAAAAAACCGAACAACCGAAATAATTTGGTTAAAATAATTTGGTTATGTTCGGTAATTCGATTTTACTTGTTTTTGGCTCACTCCTAAGCATAGCAGAAGACAACACTGATGCATAGCGTGGTCGCGCCCAATTAGAACTAAGGGACAGCGCGGTCGTGGCCTACCTCATTCAGTAGTGCTCTGTAGCGCGACCGCGCCTAATTTGTACTATTGGGCTGCGCGGTCGCGCCAGTTCGGGCTTGACCAGATTTGACTTTTCATTTAATTCAGCCAATTGGATTTTAGCTTGAAAAGGGAGTCATTGTAGGTTGAGTCTAATATATTAGGTTATTTTTATTGCCATTTTGGGTAGAACTTAGTATATTCACATATTATATTCTCCACTTTTTGGATCTAGTTTAGATTGTTGATTTTTATTCTTAGATTAGCTTAAATTAGGTTAGATCCATGGAGATTGAAGCAATTGAAGATCCTTGGAAATTCATATGTGAAGCAAGAGAAGAAACTCAGATTTGTTATTCCTAATTCCTACTTCTCTTTACTTTTATCTTTGTTTTCAATGTATAATCAATTGTGGATATTGGATTTTGTTTCAATTATGAACTAAACCCTATTTTGGGATTATAATGGATCTTGTTGCTTAGTTGAAATTGATATGCTTCTTTATTGAGTTCCAATTAATTGTTAATGGAATATTGTCTAATATGATTTGTGTTAATTGCTTAATTGCTTGATCACCAATTAATGTGATAACCTATATTAAATTGAGAAATGGAGTATAGGTTCAGATCTGATCATGTTAGCATGTGTGTATGACTTCTACATGGCGATAGAATTAATGATTCGTGCTTAGGATAGAGATATACTGAAGCACCGCGTGTAGTCTATTGAAAACTTGTGCTTAAAACCTATTTAATTGTAATTCACATAGAAATATAGTGGGTTTGTTAATTAGGTTGTTCGCATTCATTCTATCTTTTGTGAATTTAATGTGATATGTGTATGGTACATTGAGAAATGGTCATATTAATTTGCTTTCGTGTTCTCGACTAACAATCAATAGTAATTAATTGGGGCTTATCAAGAAGTATGTCAATCTAAGTGCTGCAATAAGTGAAATTATAATCTCATGTCTCTCTTATCTGATTTAATCACTTGTTAATTAGTTTAATTTGTTTCTCAGTGCAATTTAGATAATTCACAATCTCATCCATCTGTTTAAAGAGACCGAAATAGTTATAAAACTGGTGCTTGTTAGATTAGATTTCAATTTAATTTTCTCCGTGGGAACGATACTTTACTTTCATTATATTACTTGTTGACCATGTGCATTTGCGTGTGTGTATTGATTTGTCATATATACAAACAACCCAACAATACCTTTGAATGATTAGATGGAAGATATCGCCTTCTTTGGTTTGTGATTTAGCGACCACTCCCACTTTCCGTCTCTCAATTAATAACCACTTTTGCAGGTTCAAGATTCAAGGTAAAGTTATGTGCTACTTGAAAGACATAAATAAGATGTGATACTTGAAGATTTATACACTTTAACTGAGTTATTATTATATGAACCATGTTTAAGATTCCGAATAATGTATTAATGTTGAATTGTAATACTCCCTCCGTCCCAAATTATCTGTTTTTCTAGAGTTTCACACATATACCAATATGTGTGATAAAAATACTAAAATACCCTTATGTGCTGACTTTTTTGTTTTCTGCGCGTGAATCTTTATTGGTGGGAATATGAAAAGATGCTTAAAAAAGAGGAGAGACATGAATGAGAGTAATGACTATCATTAATTAGGGTAAAGGGGCAAACTTGGAAAACAAAGGGAAAAAATGCATTGAAATCTTGAAAAAACAGATATTATGGGACAAAATTTATTTGCTAAAACAACAGATAATTTGGGACGGAGGGAGTATCATTTTGCGATGTAAACTCTTATAGTATTAATATGATTCTGAGATAGTTAGATGTAAAGGTTGAAAGTTTTGGGAACGAGAATAGTCTGTAATAGAAAATTTTAATTATTCCTCAAATTTTAATGGTTGTATTATCGTTTAATGATGTAAAATTAGAGGTTGAATGTATTGTTAACGACCAAAATCGAGAATTAAATTGTATGAAGTTTGGGGTCATTTCAGTTGGTATCAAAGCTGATAGGTTAGAAACCTTAGGTAAGAGTACCTTAGGCTATAACCTTAGAAAAGAGAGGTGAAGATAATGAACGAATAAGCTCAAATAGAGTTTAAACAATAAGAAGTAATTTAAGAAATTTATAAAGAAGAGATTAAAACATGCGTTAGAGGATTCAAAGAATAATCTCGCATAGTTATAAGGAATATGAATGTGGGGTTACCCAACTCCAATAATAAGGATGTAAGGTGATAATAAATAGACATTGTCTATAAAAAGAGAATGATAAAGAAGTTAAGAATAGAAAGTTATATCTAAGTTTAGTACAATCGTACTCTTTAAGAGTTGATGTATGGTATCTGGACTAAACGATTCCTTCATAGAGCGGAGGTATATACGAACTAGTAACTCGAAGCCTAGTTTGTTGGTTGTTTGTGGGAAACCACTCAACGTACCATATTGAAACTATTAGAGACTCGATGTGTACCAAGTATAAAAAATGGATACGTATGATGAAATGTGGAACTCGAATGAAATGTTAAGCAATGTAAATAAAGTTAGAAATTCTTTAAGGAAGATTCTCTCTTAATTCACATGTACAACAAATCATTCAGATATATGAGAATAAATAAAATATCAAGAAAAAAAATCATTATATATTATTTTTAATAATAATTATAATTAAAGACGAATTAAAAACATGACTCCGATGGTCAGTGCCGAAGACGACATACATGCATTGATTATATAACTTATAGATTTACGGAGGGAGTAGAGAGAGAGAGAAAGAATTAGAGAATCATACAATTCCAGAGTACATACTTGTTAACGCCAAGATATTCTCCCACGTCCCAATCACGTAAGACGCTATGATCCTGCACAGTTCAACAAGTCAACACCAAAAGCTTGACGGCCTGACCGTCGGGGGATAGCTCCGGCGTGAGAATCAGTACAGGCGATCACAAGGTTAACAATGGAGGAAAAAAATGAACAGTGTCTGAGTGAATGTGTTTCAAGATAATGTTGTGTGTAGTGTTTTGTTACCTCATTTTCCTCTTGTGATCCTCGCCCCATCCGTTCCCAAGACCCGGTTTACTGTGCCACCCACTATCTCCTGACACCTCCTCTCATCCCCGGTCATCTCAGCCGAAATTGTGTAGCTTATTTTCCCACCTACTATTACTGTTACCTCCCGCCGGTAATCGGAGTCCCATCCTCATTAATGTCATGCAGAAAGGTGGCAGACATAACAGTCAACTACTACTTTTGTGATGATTACCGGTCAAAGATAGGATAAGTGACAACTCACATAGTGGGCCGATCCAATGACTGAGCCCAATATTATAATCAAGTAGCGAGGCCCAAGTTGTTTGACCCAATATGATAAAGGTGACATAGTCCATAAGACAAGCCCATTCGGCCTGGCCCAGTAGGAAAAGTATTATGGCCCAACATTGCCCCCCAGTCTTTTATTAAACAGGCTGTTTAATAGGAGACTGTTAATAGTGTAAGTCCATAGTGAAAGGGATTCGTAATAAACTAAAGGGCTAAAAGGAATCTCACCAAGGCCCAACTGATAAATATCAGTCATTAATTCAAACGGATCTAGAAGCCCGGATGGCACGTGCCCATAAGCCTTAAGGACGAAAAATGAGGATCCAATGAACGCCCGCCCACTCTGGATAACCCATTAAGACCAAAACCGGACGTTACCCCTTCCCCTCTCACATCATTACCTACAATTAATGCGCCGCCCTCGGACCTCGTGCAAAATTTGAAAAGACCACTATAAAAGCCAATCTTCCCCAATTCTGACGACTTTACCAACCTAATTTGCATTTGATATACAGTGTTTTCTCCTTCTCTCTGATTTCTTCATTTTTTGCAAGATCTTAACATCAATGGCGACTCAAGATTCTGACAATTTCACCCCTATTCCTGTTGTTTCGACTTCCACCACTCCTCTCAGTCACAACCTCATCGAGTCGGTTCCAAACCCCAACCCCCAAATCACGGCTAGCTCTGCCAGGATCCCCTCAAACCCACTACCCAACCCCTCTGAGTTCTTTGAGAGTGAAGAACAATACCCTCATGCCAACATCCCGTCTATCATTACCGAGATCGAGTTGCGGGCCATCAAAAGTCATTACCAGATTCCGGACACCCATTCGGTGAGAGCTCCGGAACCACACGAATGGATGTACCAACGACCGGATGGGTGGACTGCCGTGCCGGTAACCATCTTAGAGAAGGGAGTTAGATTCCCTCTCCACTCCTTCCTCGTTACCCTTCTGGGGTTTATCGGAGTGGGATTCGCCCAACTGGTCCCGAATTCGTACATCCACATCTTGGCTTTCATAGCATTCTGTTATGAGCTGGGGATACCCCCAACAGTCGATTCCTTCTTCACTCTCTTCTCGGCCGGGAAGTCTAGGGAACGGGGCTTCAAGGTGCTGAGCAAACAGTCCCTCAAGCCCAACGCCAAGTTCGAGAAGCGATCTTTGATGGATACCCCTTCGAGCAACAAGGGGTGGCACAGAGAATGGTTTTTCATGAAGGGACCTGAAATCCCATCTATCCCGGAATGGACCACCTCCGAACGGATTTCTGCAGACTTCGGGGACATTCCAGAGGAGCGTGTGAAAGAAATGGCGAGCATACTCGAGAGGATTCCCCTGAAGGAATGGAGCTTTGGACTCCTGAGTAAGCAAGCATGGTTATATGACCATAAATTATCTTTGATAAAATCAACATCGATCGACCGAAGGGATTTGGATAAATTCCTTTCGGATAAATCATCATCATCCCCCACCGACATCCCACAGGAAGAACCCCCGGCTTCGGAAGCCACCGACGCTGAAATCTTCCACGGATCAGAAACTGTGGAGGAGCCTAGCCGACCTCGACAGAAGAAGAGGGTTGTTCGAAAAATCTGGATAAATCCCCAAGGATCTCAATCAGCTTCTGCAGCGAGTTTGATTGACATGCCTGCTAACGAGCGAATGCAAGCTCTTCGGATCAAAAAGAGGAAGACCAAAGTGACTCCTCTGTCCGTCGATGAGCTTCGGGTTCCTCCTGCTGCAGTTGATCCTCCTGTCATTATTCCTGTGGAGATTCACGTTTCTGAAGACGAGCTCGAAAACTCAACCGAGTCTCCTCTTCTTTCTCGTAAAAGGAAACAACCTTCCGAGGATCAACCACCACCGCTTCCCGAACCATCAGTGCCTTCTCCGATAAGATCCTCCCCCTCCGCCTTCAGGCGAGAAGCTGCATCTTCTCCCACTGTGTGGCCGGAGTTTAATGCCAACTTCCCCTTCCAGCTGTTCGAATCCTTTGTCCGGGAGACTGATGATCATCAGTTCGGGAACAGCTCGATCAGGGATTTGATCGAAGAGGGCATGAGCTACCAGGATAAGGTGAGTTTGTTCAATTTGAAATATTTGGAAATCATTTGTTTCTTCTAATAATTTACCGGCTATCTTTGAATGTCTGTAGGCCAATGCTGTTTTCGGGAGGCTTCTTCCCCGATACAAAGAATCTGAAGCCGAAGAAGATGCAGCCAGGCGAGAGAAGGCTACTCTGGCGTCGGCTCTGGAGAGGGAGAGAAAGGCCCATGGTACCACTCTCTTCAATAATGAATGCCTCCAGAAGGATGTAAATAATTTGAAAGAGAAACTGGAGATAGCCGAGGCCACCCACCAAACAACCGTTACTGCGAACATAGATCTGGTTCGTCAAAACGAGGTTCTTGTTGAGAAGAACGAAACGATGGTGAAGACCAGCAAGAGCCTGGCGGTGCAAGTACATGATCTTGAAGCTAGGGATTTGAGGCATCTGAAGGAGCGGGCAAAGCTCGAAAAAGAGCTTCGAGAACTTCGGGCTCTGAGAGATTTGGGCCCTCCTTTGACCGAAGATCTTCGGAGAGAAGTTCAACAAGAATATCAGAAATCAGCTGAGTTGAACGAGGAGATCGTCCAGATGTTCTCAGACGGATACGACGAGTGCTGAAGCAAAGACAAGGTGAAACTTGTTACTGCCAAGGTCGATCTGACCGTTCTCGACTCTTCGGAAGACGAAGCTGATTCCCGAGGATGATTCTCCTTTCCCTTAGCTATAGGATTATTGTAAAGCTTCTATCGATTTGTAAACAGTATTATGTAAATAAAATATCAACATTATTTCTTATGACTTCGGTGTATTTACTGTTTATCAATACTTCAATAACGATTCAATCTTAAAAAATGTACGAACTCCTTCATGGTTTTAACTTAAATTGTTAATCAACAACTAGGCAAGTCGTATAACAGATAAGATAAAGTTAAAGAATGTGGCCTTCCGAACTCAACACTCAGAAAAAATTAGGTAACAATAACATAGTAAAGGAATATTTATTTGTTACCAAAGTGTGAGGTAGATGCCGTGAGGGGCCTGACGAAGTCTGAATGACGACACTTGCCTACCACGCAGGGCCTGACAATGTATTAAGGATGACGCTTGCCTACCACGAAGGGCCTGACAAGGTCTTAAGGAACACCTGCAGATGAGGCTACCATCGTATGGTCAGCGAATCCACCCGAACCTCCTTACACCAATGACGTTCGCCTACCACGCAGGGCCTGACGAAGTCATAAGGACCACCTGCCGATGAGGCTACCATCGAATGGTCAGCGAGTCCGCCCGAACCTCCTCACACCAATGACGTTCGCCTACCACGCAGGGCCTGACGAAGTCATAAGGACCACCTGCCGATGAGGCTACCATCGAATGGTCAGCGAGTCCGCCCGAACCTCCTCACACCAATGACGTTTGCCTACCACGCAGGGCCTGACGAAGTCATAAGAACCACCTGCTGATGAGGCTACCATCGAATGGTTATCGAGTCCGCCCGAACCTCCTCACACCAATGAAAATAACAGCAGCGAAGACAAGACTTGTTTGAGAAAAAAGGAAATTTTTATTGATGACGACTTGAAAACATTCACAGACTTCTGGTGTACTGACATTGTAGCTACTAAAAATACTTTCGAAGTCTGCCTGCATGCCAAGTATTCTTGATCTCTGATCCGTCCAAGGCTCTCAACCGATAAGTCCCCGGCTTCGGTACTTCTATGACTTCATACGGCCCTTCCCAGTTCGGCATCAGCTTTCCCAAGTTCTGGGGTGTAGATGCTTCGACTTCTCTGAGAACGAAATCCCCTACTTCGAATCTGCGAAGCTTTACCCCTTTGTTATAATGTTTAGCTACTCTTCGCTGATAGGCTGCAAGTTTAACCAAGGCTGTATCTCTGACTTCTTCAAGTAAATCAAGATTGGCCTTCAGCCCTTCGTTATTGTATATTTCTCTGAACTGACTAACTCGAAGACTTGGAGATCCAATTTCAACTGGGACTAGGGCATCAGTACCATAGGCCAGTCTGAAAGGTGAATCCCCCGTTGTGGTCCTCGGAGTAGTCCTATAGGCCCATAACACGCTGAGCAGCTCTTCTGGCCATCTTCCTTTAGCTTCGTCCAATCTGCGCTTGATTCCATTCAGCAGCGTTCTGTTGGTCACTTCGACTTGTCCATTAGACTGAGGACGAGCAACCGAAGTCTTTCTATGCTGGACCCCCAGTTCTTTCAAAAATGCTTCGAATTTTGATCCCACGAACTGACGTCCATTGTCTGAAATCACCACCTTAGGAATTCCGAACCGAAATACTACCGACTCCTTGATGAACTTTAAGCATTCCTGTTCCGTTATTAACCTAAGGGGTTTTGCTTCTACCCACTTGGTCATGTAGTCGATGGCACCTATAACAAAGCTGACCTGACCTTTTGCCTTTGGTAGCGGACCTAGTATATCAACCCCCCAGACAGCAAAGGGTATGGGAGATAGGATCGAGTATAACTCTTCTGGTGGCTGATGTGGGATCGGACTGTTGAGCTGACACTTCTCGCACTTCTTGACGTATTCAGTTGCTTCCTTGAAGATGGTAGGCCAGTAATATCCCTGCCGAAGTACTTTGTAGGCTAATGACTTAGCAGCCATATGGTCGCCATAGATGCCTTCGTGAACTTCTCGAAGAGTATATTCAGCTTCGGACGGAGTCAAACACTTTAACAGTGGAGACGAGAAGGCCCTTCGGAACAGATCCCCATCTATCAGAACGAAATTAGCACTCTTGTACTTAATTTTCTTGGCCAGCATCTGATCCGAAGGTAGAACACCATCTGCCAGATATTCCAGGTATGGGGTCAACCAGCAGTTGGTTCGGTCAACGCACATTACCGATTCATGATGACCACTAGGATGTTGCAAAATTTCCAAGTAAACTGACCCCTCGAAAACGTTAACATCCGTAGTGGCTAATTTGGAGAGTGCATCGGCAATGGAATTGTCGTTACGTTCGACCCCCTGAAATTCGTAGAACTGGAAATACTGAAGTCGTTCTTTCGTTTCCGCCAAATACTTGATCATTCTGTGACCTCTAGCTTCGTATTCCCCGGAGACTTGTTTAACGACAAACTGAGAGTCGCTAAAGATAATTATTCTTTGCACTTCGAGACTCTTAGCTAGTCGTAATCCCGCCAACACTGCCTCGTACTCCGCTTCATTGTTCGTCGCTTTAAACTGAAATCTGATGGCCTGCTGCACCTTGAATCCCTCCGGGCTGGTCAGAATAATCCCTGCTCCGCTGACGTCCGCGGTAGAAGACCCATCTGCATATAGTGTCCACGAACTCTGCTCCTGCTGAAGAACCGCAACTATGCTGTTAAATCCTCCAGCTTCTGCTACAGCCTCATCAGCTTCAGAAAACGAACACTCGACCACAAAATCAGCCAAGGCCTGCCCCTTGATGGCAGTTCGGGGATGATATTCAACGAAGAACTGAGAAAACTCCATCGTCCATGCAGCTAATCTCCCCGATACCTCAGGTTTGCCCATAATTTTCTTCAAAGGCTGATCTGTGTATACTATTACCAACCTACCCTGGAAGTACTGCCTAAGCTTTCTACTAGCAGTTATTAAAGCAAAAACAAACTTTTCAATATTTGGGTATCTTGTTTCGGCATCCCGAAGGACGTGGCTTACATAATAAACCGGGTACTGCTTACCCCCAACTTCTCGCACCAAAATTGCTTCTACTGCCAACGAACTAGCTGCTAAGTACAAATATAAAGGCTCAGCAGGAGCGGGCTTCACCAACAAAGGCGCCGAAGATAAGTAGGACTTGATGCTCTGGAAGGCGTCTTCGCATTCCGAAGTCCATTGGAACGTCTTGGCATTCTTCGGCCCTTTCAACGTGTCAAAAAACGGCAAACACCTTTCTGCCGATTTGGACATAAACCTCCTCAAAGCTGTAATCCTTCCAGTCAGACGCTGAACGTCTTTAAACGACTGAGGAGTCTTCATGTCCAGGATCGCTTTAATCTTCTCTGGATTGGCTTCAATTCCCCTCTGACTGACCAGATAACCCAGAAATTTGCCAGCCCCTAATCCGAAGGTGCACTTGGCAGGATTCAGTCTTAATTTGTGGTGACGGACTGTCTGAAAGCATTCCTCCAGGTCATCTAGATGTTTGTGCACCAACATGCTCTTAACAATCATTTCATCCACATATACTTCCATATTCTTACCCAACTGACGCCTGAAGACATAGTTCATCATCCTCTGGTAAGTGGCCCCGACGTTGATGAGGCCGAAGGTCATTTTCTTGTAGGCATATACCGACCGATGCATAATGAACGCCGTCTTCGGTATATCCTCTTTACACATGGAGATTTGATGATAGCCAGAGAATGCATCCATGAAGCTTAACAAGGCATACCCCGAAGTTGCATCGATGAGCTGGTCAATGTGGGGTAATGGATAGAAGTCCTTCGGACAAGCTTTATTCAGGTCTGTATAATCGATGCAGACCCGCCATTTCCCGTTCTGTTTCTGGACCAGTACCACGTTTGCCATCCACTGTGGATAATCGATCTCGAAGATGAAGTCAGCAGCTAGCAGCTTTGCAATTTCTTCATCGATGATTCTCTGGCGCTCGGGCGCAAAGATCCTCCTCTTTTGCCGAACTGGCTTCTTTGACGGGTCCACTTCTAACCGATGCTCTGCGATATCTCTGCTCACTCCCGGCATATCCTGAGGTTCCCAGGCGAAGATGTCAACATAACATTGCAGGAGTTCAATGAGGTTCGTCCTGAGAGGTTCTGGCAGGCCCGAACCTATTTTCACCGTTTTGTTCGCTTTGCCCGGGATGAGTTCTACTTCTTCTGTTTCTTCGGCTGGCATGACCAACGGTTCTGAGCTGCTTTCTGTGAAGGGTTCGATCTCTATTGCCATGGTCTATTTTTGCTTCGACACCCCTACTCCCGAAGTGATCACGACATTTCTGTAACATCTTCTGGCCAGATCTAAATCCCCTTTCACTTCCCCAACCCCATGAGCCGTAGGAAATTTGATTTTGAAATGGGGAATTGAGGTTGCAGCTTGTAAAGCAGTTAAAGTGGGTCTCCCCAAAATAGCATTATAAGCAGAATCTACATTCACAACGTAAAATTTGCAAATAATTTATACCTGCTGGAGGGCCGTTCCGAAGATAACAGGCAGTTCAATGGTTCCAGCCACTTTGACCGGATCATTGCTGAAACCATATAGAGGGACCACCTATCCGATCTCCATCTTCTGCCCATCAAGATGCATCCTCTGATAAGCATGAGCATATAAGATATCCACAGAAGACCCGTTGTCGATCATCATGCGCTTCATGTCCACCGAACCCACTTGTGCCGTCACGACCAATGATCCCTCATGTGGTTCGATGGTTTCCGAAGGGTAATCCTCATCGATAAAGGAAATTACCGTACCCGGGAAGGGTCTGTCGGTCTTCGGGAAGGTACCCGCCACTGACATTACCAAATCCAGATAGCTTCGGCGTTTCTTTCCAACAAGCTTGCTCGAAGTACCCCCAGTGATGACATCTATGACATGTCTTGCTGGCGGTCCGGGGGCGGGGAACACTTGCTGAACTGGTGGGGCTGCTTGAACAGGTCCTCTACTTTGCTGTTGATTTGTCTTGGCAGCTACATAATGAACTAAAGCCCCGTCTTGCACCTTTCTCTCAATAAAGTCTTTCAGACTAGCACAGTCGTTTGTATCGTGACTCGAGGCTTGATGATAGTCACAATACTTACGAGAATTCCCTTTTCCGGGCTTAAAGTTATCTCGAGGTGGCTCGAAAATAGGTTGATTCTTGATCTGCTCCAAGATAACAGCCCTGTCGGCGTTGAGTGCGGTATACGTCCTGTTTACCCTCTGAGCGAGAGCGGATGAACGTTCTCCACCCTGTCTCCAATTATTGTTGTATTTCTTTGATCGACCGTCATGACGACCTTTATTCTCTTCATTCTTATTCTGGTCCCCCTCCGTTCTGTCCCGATCTGTCTCCTTAAGCCGATCCGAAGAGGGACGCTTGAGGCTATTCATGGCCTCTTCTACCACAATATAGCCTTCTGCTTTGTCGAAGGCTTCGGCGAGACTCTTCGGGTGGTGAAACATTAGTTTTTTCACCAACTTCTCTGATTTGACCAGATCTAACCCATTCTGAAACAGTCCCACGGCCTGTAGATCGTTCAGGTCTGTCACTTGGCCGACTGCTTCACGGAATCGCTTTACATACTGGCCCGAAGACTCATTCGAGTACTGCCGAACCTGAGCCAGCGAACCAGTAGGCTTCCCTCTTCTTCTGTTGCTCCCGAAACGAGCGTGGAACTTATTGCACATATCTGCCCAAGATGAAATCGAATCCGAAGGCAAATACCCCATCCATTGTCTGGCATCCTTTCGGAGTGTTGTGACAAAAGTATGACACTTTGCAGTATCGCTGAAGTCGTAATAATCCATCAGTCGATCGAACGCCTGACTATGGTCATAGGGATCTCCCGATCCGTCATAACTTTCAATATGAGGCAACTTCTTGGTGGGGTCAGCCTTTTCCTTCAGAATCTCCGCGGAAAAGGGGATGCCTTCTTTCCCGAAGTATCTTTTACTTTCTGTACTTCGGCAAGCTGCCTCCGAAGCTCCTTCACCTCTTTTACCAGATATTCCACGCCCTCGGGTTGGGACGATGCTTCTTTCTCCGGTGACTCCTCCCTCTTCTGAGTAGACCGGTTTCTTACGATAGAACCCCCAACTTTCGAGGGGCTCTTATGACGATGATGGTCCACAGAGCGGGATGCCCTCAGTGGACTTTCGGGTGTGCGACCCCTGGATCTGCTTCGTCTCGGAACCCGGCTGTCGTGATGGGAATGCGCAACAACGAGCGCCTTTTTAGCATTCTCCGGAGAACGATCCCTTGATCGACCTCTCCGTTCGCTTCGACCCTGCTCCCCAGAACCGACAGGGTGATGTACCCTCTTTGATCTTTGAGGAGTAGGGCTTCTGGACCTTCTCCTTTCCCGAGGTTGACCCCGAGATTCACGCCCTGAACGGACAGGTTCTTTCCCACTCCGATGCCCACGTTCTTCAGATTGGACATAGCTGAACGCTTCGTCCCTTAACTCTGCCATTCGAAACATCTGCTCAGCTATATCCTGCCATTGTTTCAGCAATGCTTCCATGGCCCTATCAGCCTCGTCTGCCATCTTAGCCAAGCGGGCAGTCTTTTTGTTTTGGTCGTCCCGATATCGAGTTCTAGGCGAGGTGCCTTCTACTCATTTTCGACCATGACCGGACTCTTTCTCTGCTGTAAACACTAGCCTTCTTCTGGCTTTGCTCCCAGCCTTCAAACGAGAATCTCCATTCGATCGTTTGGACGCTGTGCTGGCATGAACACTTAGTGCAGGTCCCAAATGGTCCTTCACAGATACTCGCGGTATTGATTCACTGGCAGCCATCGGCTGCCCCTCAGGCGTAGGTGTCCTACTCTTCCCCATGAACACCGACGTAAAACGAACAAGGTTTGTGATTGAAAAATTACTCAGGACACTAGAACTCAGCCCTCCTTCTAGCGCCAATGTTAACGCCAAGATCTTCTCCCACGTCCCAATCACGTAAGACGCTATGATCCTGCACAGTTCAACAAGTCAACACCAAAAGCTTGACGGCCTGACCGTCGGGGGATAGCTCCGGCGTGAGAATCAGTACAGGCGATCACAAGGTTAACAATGGAGAAAAAAAATGAACAGTGTCTGAGTGAATGTATTTCAAGATAATGTTGTGTGTAGTGTTTTGTTACCTCCTTTTCCTCTTGTGATCCTCGCCCCATCCGTTCCCAAGACCCGGTTTACTGTGCCACCCACTATCTCCTGACATCTCCTCTCATCCCCGGTCATCTCAGCCGAAAGTGTGTAGCTTATTTTCCCACCTACTATTACTGTTACCTCCCGCCGGTAACCGGAGTCCCATCCTCATTAATGTCATGCAGAAAGGTGGCAGACATAACAGTCAACTACTACTTTTGTGATGATTACCGGTCAAAGATAGGATAAGTGACAACTCACATAGTGGGCCGATCCAATGACTGAGCCCAATATTATAATCAAGTAGCGAGGCCCAAGTTGTTTGACCTAATATGATAAAGGTGACATAGTCCATAAGACAAGTCCATTCGACCTGACCCAATAAAAAAAGTATTATGGCCCAACAATACTGAAGGGCAACATCAATGCTATACCATCCCCTGGTGGCCGCTGCAATCTTCGTTTAGAATTTTTTTCCCCTCCTAATATATAGTAAGTATGGTACGGTATTTGACTGAAGAAATTCCGAGCATTCATATTTCATGGAATAAATTAAATTAACAAAAGGGAAGTACTACTCATATTTAATCACCAAAACCTCCTATGCTCAATGATTCATCCCTCCTTGTTTGCCATTGGCGTTTTGTGAAATTTATAATATACTAAAAGTTTATGGGATCTGATGGTCTAATCGAAACATAACATAAGAATAACATATCACATGGTATGATGTATTGCTTTGAATAAAGGAAATTAATTATATAAGCAATACATAATGCACAGTAAGCTTTATCCTTTAATCCTTATAAGCATAACATCATATTGTAAATAAAGAGACCATGTTATACGAAATTTAAATCACAGGTAAAGTGGTAGTAATAAAAGAATCACTTATCTTTTATGTGCAGGATCTCCTTCTTTGGTGAATTGGTGATTTTAATTCAACACTAGAATAAGACCCTCCTTCTAGCACTAATGTTAACGTTAAAATTTGACCGCTCGCCAAATCACTAAATAACGAGCTAAGAAGACGTTTACAATGGAGGATATGCAATTGTTTTAGTGTGTATGTGGAATAAAATAATGACACATGGAAATAAAGTAATAACATAAAATTTTACGTAGAAATCTAATTAAAAAAATTACGAGGAGAGATAAGAAATCCATTATAAAAAAAATATGGATAGTTCAAATTATTTATTCCTCTCTTCCTTCTCCTTACACTTCGTATTTTCTCTATTTTCTCTGTTATACGCTATTGTGTTCTATCTCAATTCATGCACACGCACCACGCACATACCCTCTTTGCTGTCACCAAGAATCAAACCCTCGACCTTATAAAAATCATGAAACGAGTCATACCACTTGACCAAATACCATGCGGGTTATTATGCTTAATTGGTGCTAGCTGTATAAGATTTCTTTCTGTGTGAGGTTGAGGAGATTGGCCGATCGAGTGAGCCAAATATTGATGCATATGCTTTATATTGAAGTATAATATGCTTTATATACTTCTATTATCTATATGTGTGCATGGTAATTAGTTAAGAGAACTTTTCAGTCGAACTTTATTATTGATGTCTCATTCATAAACTTTATTACAAAAAATATAGGCCACTCTTCTTTCCGAAATAATTGCAAACTCACTGGGTAAAATCTAGTGCTGGCCAAAAAGGCTATGCTTTAAAAAGAAAAAAAAACAGAAGGCAACTCTGGAGGGAAATTTCTGAAGTCATTTGAATTAAACAAAGTCAGCACTTGGGGAGATCTGCTGGAGGGGGGATCAGCTTTTGGTTTGGAAGCTTTCCATCCAAGACAAGCCATGCCATCTTCAAACCCCAACTTGTGTGGACCTCTAGATGGCAATGCATAAACCATACCCCTATTGTAACATAGCCATAATCAATAATTAATTATTAACTTAAAAATACGGCAAATTAATTAAAGAACATTGATAAATTTTGAAAACCCACCTGGATTATCCGCCTGAAACCGAATAGCAACCCATCCACCAGATGGCACCCCCACGGTGTTCCTCTCAATGGGGTCGACAAGATTGAAGTTTTTAGGATCCTTATTCGAATCATAATTCCCAAAACCTTGTCCGACGACAAAGAAGTTGAATCCATGGAGATGAAGAGGGTGGCTTTCAGCACCAAGAATGCTTGTGTCCTGCAGGACTAGTTCCACACTTGTGTTAAATGGAAGAACCACAAGTTTAGTACCATTGCTCACAAATGTATTGTTTGGGGGGTTTCCCGTATAGTTAAACCATTGCGTGGGACTAAACGGGAAATTAGGATTATAAACACCATTTGATTGACCAAAATAGTGGGATTGGAGGAGAGATGTTGTTGGTTGTATGAAGGAGATATTGTTAATCGAAGCTGCAAATCTTGTTCCGTTTGGTCCTTGGCAAGTTTGGTTTTTTAGGCCACAAGGGTTTGTTCCAAGGCCTACCGTGAAGAACAAGTGTTTGTCAACTTTCTTAGGGACATTAGCTGGAAATTTAGCATTGGCTAAGCTACGGAGTTTTCTTGAGAAATTGGTGGCAAAAGAAGTGTCATTTAGAGGAGGTAATGTTGGCTTGAAGAGTGGAAGTTTCTTCAGTAAGATTGTTGAATGAAGGGATGGTGATAAATATTCAAGAATACCGGCAACGGTGGAGTTGTCAAATGTGCCAGCGCCAGTGACATATGGTCTAGCAGTCATTAGAAAAGTGGCTTTGGGAAAGTTGGTTTTGGTCTTAAGGAGAACATTAGTTGTTTGTCCAGGGGTTAGTAGAATTGTTTGACTCTCAAATGGTTTGACATAAATGGCATCAGCTTCAACAATTGTGAGTGTGTGGTTTGCGATACTGAAGAAGAGCTCATCATTGAGTGCTGCGTTGATGAATCGTAGAAGGTATGTTTTTCCTGGCTTAACCCTTAGCTTGAATGTGTCTGTCAAATTATAAGCTATTAAATCACAAGAAACGAAGTCGCATGTAATTATTCCATTCAATTCACAAGCAATGGCGCATTCATCTAATTATTCATATTGGAGTAGTACACCTATTTATTCTTATGACCTATTTATTCATATATTATTCTTATGTGATGACATATCACATCGTAAAGAAGTTATAAAATGATTTGATTTATAACTTTTGAATAACATGCATTTCACACAAATAAGTAAGTGCACGATTTAGGTATATATATATATATATATATATATATATATATATATATATATATATATATATATATATATCATGCATAGCTATAATATTGAATACCTTTGGCCGAGCAGTTATACAAAGGACCAGGAAGCCCATTAAATGTGTAGGCATCGGAAACATTAGGACCTCCACCGGTTTGTAAAGCTTGGGTAATGATGGCTTCGGGGTCAGCATTGAACCATTCTCCTGCAAATGAAAAATCAAAGTTTATCAAATAATTATGCTACAAAATTTACTGCATATATATTTATTGAATCAATCTTTTGCCATTAATTTTGAATGTGTTACTAGTAGGTTAATTACCAAAGATGATGGGAACTTCCTTATTGGGTTTGGGAAATGGGTAAGGCACGTTGCGCTTGGGAAGAATGATAAGAGGACCATAGAGAGTTGCCCTTAGCCATGAAATATGGGCATGCCAAAAGAGAGTTCCTCTTTGCCCAACAATGGTATAATTATACACATAGCTCTGGCCAGTTTGTATGGGGCATTGTGTTATATATGCAGGCCCATCTGCCCAACCACTTTGAAGCTGTCGAATTCCATGCCTGTACGTTTTATGGTTGTAATTTGATTTTTGCAAAGTAACTATCTGCTTAATTATCAACTTTAGTAATGAACTATATGATATAAAATTAGTAAAGAATTATAATATATATCTATATACCAGTGGATTGATATATTGTTTGGAACATGATTAATGACTTTAATGAGTAGACGATCGCCTTCCCTAGCTACAACTTTTGGACCTGGAAATTTCCCATTTACGGTAACAATGCTCTTCGTGTGGCACAGTCGTGTCACATTTTGCAGCTTGACCTAAGAAATTATGATCAAATTAATTTAAATGTTAAAAAAATAATAATATCAAAATGATATATTTGTGAAATTTTTAATGACCATTTACCAGATTAAAACTTACGTTAAACTCGTAATGCCTGGTTGTGGAACCTGCATTGTCTGAATGGGCCAAGTGAGGAAGGACACAAAATAATGTTATCAATAAGAAAAGAACAACTCCTCTAAAAGCCATTTTCTTGCTTTTTATATCTCTTTCTATCTATTGCCTTTTCTCTTATGAAAAAGCTAATAGATTGTGAATCTTGTTTGAACAAAAGGTCAAGTGGTGGCATATATATATAAGGGAAGTGGTGAAAGGGTGTTTCGGTGATTAGGTGATGCATGAATATATATCACTATTTAGTTAGATATGTTATTTTAAAGAGAGAAAAAGGGAGGCCATATATGGGAATTAACTAAGCTAGAACGAGGCTTGAAACTAGGTATTGCTTGGACCAACTATTGTTGGAGAGCAACTTTAGAGTGATGTCAAAGACAATCAATAACATAATATTATTTGCCTTCTCTTTTCCCGGCCTGTCAAATCTTACCTTCTTGGCGATGCAATTCATGTAACCCTATCTGCCTGTATGATTTTGACAATCTTTATATTTTTTAGTTTATGTTATAACTGTCCACCCAAATTATTCTTCCACGCATTTCACTTAATTTCTTTCCTATATACTTCCTCCGTTTTGAAAAGTAGTCTCATTTAGCATATTTCTTTCTCTCTCTCTTTTTTTTCCACTTAATTTCTTTTTTGATAGCAGTATGAAATGACTCAATATATCATCACAACTTTATTATTATGTCATTACTTCTTATATATGCAAGGAATTCTTATAAAGGTATTATGCTTTTAGTTAAGAAGAGTAAACAATAGTTCACGGGACAAAAAAAACTAAACACAATAAATTTAATAATAAACATGTAAAATTTTACAGTTTTATAAATGAAACTGTTTTTGTACAACAGAATGAGTATATATATATATATATATATAAACTCATTCAACTAGTGAGATTGCAGATAGGCATAGTTGCAATATAGTTAAAGTGCAATGTACCTCATTAGCCAAAAAAGAAGAAGCTAGGTTGTATATATGTAATATGTATATCTAAAAATCATTTATGACGATGATAATAAATCTATACAATTTATCTCTCTTTTGGATTTATTGTAAAGAATTAATCATACTCCACTGCTAATTAATCGATGTCGCATGGTCCACTGCATGTAACATTCTCATTATCAAGGTCGTATTAAGCTTGTTGATAAAGTAAACGAAATGAACGTTTTTATGTATAATTAACGTATATGAATATATGATCGAGTTCATGGACATGTATTGGCTTGAATGACTAATTAACTGAAGAAGCTCAGTTAGGTGGTTGAGGCATTGTCATTGGTCAACTTTAGAGTTTCCAAATTTAAGCAATTTCTTCTCAAGCAAACATGGGACTCACTGATATTTCTCTATTACTATACTGTATTTAGTTTACTAGAAGTTTCTTTTTTGGAATGATGAGAAATTAAAATAGTATGATTATTTATCAAGTAATGAAACATGTATATATACATATATATTTGATAAATTAAGGTTGATCGAAATACAAGGGAATTTTTATTTTTACTTTTTCCTTGAAATACAAGGGAAGTGAATTAAGATCAGTCTTGATTTTTATACAGTGGTATATATATATATATATATATATATATATATATATATATATATATATATATATATATATATATGACCTGATTCTAGTTGTACCAACTGCCTAAGATCCTTGTAGAGCTCCCTTAGAAATACTGTCTCAGTCCTAAACACAAACAAAGAGTTCCAAATTTTTTTTATGCTACCTAAAAATGAGAATCAGTGTTTTTAAGTAAATGAAAGTTGGGTAATTTGTTCGTCCAAATTTAAGTGATATATGTCTAATTAATTGTGACAATTTCTTGATTAATTAGAATAAGTGAAAAAAATGTAGATATGCATATTTCCTCCAGCAACATTGTTAATATTATCACTTTGTCAACAACTTTAATTATGGAAAAAAATAAAATTGAAATTAAAACTTCAAAAACCTTCCACAATTTAATTGATTTCAATCGCGCTTTCTATAACATTTTGGATTCTACATGCTATAAACAATATGAATAGTTCTCCATAGATTACTCTCCAAGAACAATAATTAAACTGATGTATGGACAGCAGAGGTAAAAGCCAAAACTAAAATGTGTACAAAGCAGTTTCTTCCCACCCAATTGGTTATGGTTACTATTTTTGATTGTATACATGTTTTGATCGTCATTCTTGAATTTTACTCCATTATGGTTTATTATGGAGTATTATTAAACTTGAATTATCTAAAGTACGAATATCTAAACTTTGTCCTTTTATCTTACTTGATTCGTTCTCTAAAATATTTTTCATCATCCTCAGTCCTTAATGGTGATACTTGATGAATATCTTTGGCCTGTAATGCAAAGATGAATGATTACCTGATGAATATCTTTGGCCCGTAATGCAAAGATGAACAGGTGTTGAGATGAACATGACCAACTAGTGATACAAATGAATATCTTTGGCTTGTAGTGCAAAGATGAATATTTGATTCAAGATATATATTGATTGATGTTACAAGGATAAATTATTGATGCTGAACTTTTAAATTCATAGATGATAGTAGATTTCATTCTCTACTTAACTCTTCTAATGAATTGTTGTTTCCGCTGCAGTTGTTGATCTAAAACTTGTTGCCTATTATATTCAATCAGATTTTTTCATGTTGAAGACTAAGGATAATTTGTTGTATATTATCTTAGTCATAATATTCTTTACTGGGTTAGTTGAGCTCACCTTTTTCCTTTTTGTTCCATTTTTCTTCTCAGGAAGCGAGAATATAGCAGGAACCAATCGGGGTATAAAGTGATGGTCCTAGACAGTTGTTTTAGCAGTCCTCACTATTTTTGTAAAATAGTGCATCAATAATTGTAATGAGAACTTTATTTGGGTGTGGATATTGTCTAGAAGGCAATATTTGTATTTTAACTCACAGTATGTGTTGTCGTATTTTGCACGACAATTGTAATAATAAAGTTGTAGTTATTTTCTGTACCATGTATTTGGCGACTTAGAATGGGTGATGTATATCTATTTTGGGGGCGTCACAGTATCACTTTATTCCTGAGCACTTGTTCTTTCCTGTCGACTATCTGGATAGGAATCTCTTCGTAAGATAAATCTTTACTGAACTGCAACGGTTCATACTCGATTACATGCTTGTAATCAGGTTTATACGGTAGTAACATCGACACATGAAAAACGTTGTGAACATGTTCTAATTCTGGAGGTAAAGCTACGTCGTAAGCCACCTCCCCCACTCTTCGTAATATCTCGAAAGGTCCAATAAACCTTGGGCTTAGCTTTTCTTTCTTGCCAAAACGAATTTTTTCCTTCCAAAGAGAAACTTTTAGGAACACGAAATTTTCTGCTTCAAATTCGCGATTCTGCCTGTTTTGATCAGCATACTTCTTCTGTCAATCTTGAGCAGCTACTAATCTTGCTCTGATAAGTTTGATAACTTCAGCGATCTGCTGTACCAGTTCAGGGCCTAACAGTTGACGTTCACCAACTTCATCCCAGCACAGTGGAGTTCTGCATTTCTTGCCGTATAACGCCTCATATGGCGGTATGCCAATGCTTGCATGGTAACTGTTGTTGTATGCAAATTCCACCAACGGTAGATGATCATTCCAGTTTTCTTTGAAATCCATGATGCATGCTCTGAGCATATCTTCTAACGTTTGGATCGTTCGTTCGCTCTACCCATCGGTTTGTGGATGATATGTTGTACTCATCTTCAGTTGAGTTCCCATACATTCTTGTAGTTTCTTCCAGAAATTTGATGTGAACCTCGGGTCTCAATCTGATACTATTGACACTGGAACCCCATACCTGGACGCGATCTCTTTAACGTACAGTTTTGCCAGCTGATCAAGATTATATCTAATCTTTATTGGCAAAAAGTGTGCAGATTTTGTCAGTCTGTCCACTATCACCCATATCGCATCGTATCCTTTCTGAGTCGTTGGAAGACCTACCACAAAATCCATTGTGATATGCTCCCACTTCCATTCTGGTATTTCCAACGGTTGAAGTAATCCGCTTGGCCTTTGATGCTCGGCCTTGACTCTTTGACATGTCAAGCACTTTTCAACGCATTCTGCAACGTCTCTTTTCATATTTGGCCACCAAAAATATCGTCGCAAATCTTGATACATCTTTGTACTTCCCAGACGAATCGAATATCTTGAGCTATGAGCTTCTGTCAAGATGTCTTCTTTAATATCCGGTACTGCTGGAACCCAAATTCGTCCCTCGAATCTTAGTATTCCTTCAGCATCAACCATATACTTCACCTCTTTACCCTCGACCACACTTTCTTTTATTTTCCTGCATTCTTCATCCTGTAGTTAAGTGTTCTTCACTTTGTCCACCAAAGTTGGACTAGCTTCCATCTGGTATAATTTTTTATCGGATTCTTTTGGAAATTTGATTTCCAACTCTAGCCTTTCCAACGCTAAAATAAGCTCTTTCTGGTTGGTTAACAACATCAACTTTTCCCTGCCTTTTCTACTCAAGGCATCTACAACCACATTAGCTTTGCCCGGATGATAAAAGATCTCGTAATCATAATCTTTTATTAATTCCATCCATCTCCTTTGACGCATGTTTAGGTCTTTCTGGGTGAAAATATACTTCAGACTCTTATGGTCTGTGTAGATCTCACATATTTCTCCGTAGAGATAATGTCTCCATATCTTCAGAGCAAACACAACCGCCGGCAACTCTAAATCATGAGTCAGATACCCTTTTTCGTAGTCTTTCAATTACCTTGATGCATACACAATGACCTTACTGTTTTGCATACGGACACAACCCAACCCTTTGTGTGAGGCATCACTATACACCACAAAGTTTCCCGTATTATCTGGTAATGATAACACAGGTGCCACACTTAACTTCTTCCTCAAATCTTAAAAACTATCTTCATACTTCTCCGTCCAAACAAATTTTACAGCTTTCCTTGTCAAATTTGTTAGCGGAGTGGCTATCTTGAAAAAATCTTGAATAAATCTTCTATAATAACCGGCCAGTCCCAAGAAACTCCTCACCTCCGACGGTGTTCTTGGTTGTTCCCAATTGATTACAGCTTCCACTTTTGATGGATCCACTGAAATCCCATCTTTGTCAATCACGTGCCCAAGAAATTGTACACGATTTAGCCAAAATTCGCACTTAGAGAATTTCGCGTACAACTTTTCCTTTCTTAGTGTCTCCAACGTCAAACGTAGATGTTCTACGTGTTCTTCTTGAGATTTAAAGTACACCAAAATATCATCGATGAACACTACCACAAACTTGTCTAAAAATAGTTTAAACACCCTGTTCATCAAATCCATGAACGCTGCAGGGGCATTTGTCAAACCAAAAGACATCACCAAAAATTCGTAATGTCCATACCGAGTTCAGAATGCCGTCTTCGGTACATCCTCCTTCCTTACTTTCAGTTGGTGATACCCACTTCTCAAATCTATTTTCGAGAAATATCTAGCACATTTCAGTTGATCAAAAAAGTCATCTATTCTTGGCAACAGATATTTATTTTTAATAGTGACTTTGTTCACTTCCCTATAATCAATGCAAAGACGCATTGACTCATCCTTCTTCTTCACGAATAACACCGGCGCTCCCCACGGTGATACACTAGGCTGAATATATTTCTTATCTAACAGTTCTTGCAATTGCACCATTAGTTCCTTCATCTCCATCGGAGCCATTCTGTATGGGGCCTTCGATATTGGAGCAGTTCCAGATGCTAAATCGATCACGAACTCGATTTCTCTATCAGGCGGAAGTCCTGGCAAATCTTCCGGAAACACGTCTACTGTAACAACCCCAAAATAGGTCCATTCCATCCAACCTATTCTGAGTCGCCAAATACATGGTACAGAAAATAACTACAACTTTATTACAACAATTGTCGTGCAAAATACAACAACACATACGCTGTGAGTTTGGATACAAATATATACCAAATGTGACTCATGTTCCAACCGTGGACATCACCTCACAATAACACCTTACATAAAGGTATAGTCAAAAACTGTTTTAGAAATTAGAATCTTTGGGAAGTGCTCAAGGAAACCTTCGTACATGGGAGGCCACGCGTCTAGGTTATGATAGATATCATATGGCCACAGAATTATCCTTGGTTGACCCAATAGACCCCAAAGAAAAACGAGAAGATTACTATCATATTCTTCCCAATGGTGAGTCTTCTCTTGACTTATCATTATCTCTACTGTCTCTAATTGAGAATTATACTTCAAACAAACACCAAGATTATATAGGTAGTGCCCATAGATATACTCAGCAAGTGGATGAGCACAACCCTGTCTTATGATGACACGAGGTTGTATGTCATTAGACATCTTGTATGATAGTGACAAAACACCCTTCCAACGTTGGGTTCGCCTCACCCTATTTTCTTCACCAAATATAACTACTAAATGATGACCACCGTTCTATTCCCTTGTTACCCCCGCTCGACCCAGCTACACTCTTATTACCTGAAAGGAATTGTGAAGCAAAAGGGTGAGCACAACTAGCTCAGTAAAGAATGTCATGACTAAAGATAATTCAATTATCAATAGCCTTCATCAACAATAGATCAGAGATTTAGAACATATGGTAAATGATAAAAATTTCAACCATAGTTGCAGCGGAACGAGCAATCCATTAGAAGAGTCAAATAGACTATAAAGTCTATTATCTTCTCCATGTTAAAAATCCACCAACAATGTTTTATCCCTGTAACATCAATCAACAATTCTGGTCCACAATCATATGAATAACTCATAATCATAACTGTAGTTCTAAATTCCTCTTCTCATCCAGGACGATGATAATTTTCATCACCTATCTTTACCTGAAACATCAAAGATCATGGTTACACCAAATCACATTTCCTGTTCATAATCATACTAATAACTTCATCTTTGCACTACGTCCAAAGATATTCATTTGTATCACCAGTTGGTCATGTTTATCTCAACATCTGTTCATTTTGCACTACTGGCCAAAGATATTCAACAACATGTCATCTTTGCACTACGGGCCAAAGATATTCATCAACAATTCATCTTTGCACTACAGGCCAAAGATATTCATCAATATTTCATCTTTGCACTACAGGCCAAAGATATTAATATCTCAAAGAAATATATAATCATTTCAGAATTTATATAAACAATAATTATAACCATGTTGATCAATTCACCTTTGCACTTAAGCTAAAGATATTCACTTATAAATTCAATGGTCATGATCATACCAGTCACAATTCAACTTTGCACTACAGGCCAAAGAGAACCCTAGTCATGATCATACCAATAATCTACCCATCTTTACACTCTAGTGAAAGAGAATTTCAACATCAGGGTTATAAAAATGTTATATATGATGATAAAAATAATATGATCAACATCTAGTTTTAATCTCAAGAGTAATATTCGTAACTCATGAATAGTAAATCGTGAATAGTAACTCATGAATAGTAACTCCGACACAAAAGATAGAAATTCCACAATAAAATCCATACCAATATTTCGGTATAATGATATTGAAAGAATAACATTACTTAAATTTATAAACAATTTATTTTAATTGTTTACACTTTACTAATTAATGCATTTAATCATCATAAAATGTTAACTCTTACAATTTCATCATCAATAACCAAAACCCTCATCAAAAATCTGCATATACCTCATATAGGATTCTCAAGCCATAAAATCCTATTTTCCAATATTTTTTTTTCACAAAACATATTTAATTCATTTACTCATAACTAGACAATTTTCATGAAAAATACCAAATCAGTTCCAAAAATATTTCTTTTCTGGGAATTAGCATAATATAGTCCCATAGTGAACACATACTTTTCTCAAAATTTTTAAAAGTCATTTACTATTTTTCATATGGCCAAAACAGCCGAATATTTAGACATTTATCAAAAATTGTACTTTTGTCCAAAAATTCTAAAATTAACAGAGCATACTTCCATCATATACATGTACTCCCAATAAAAATTTCATCAATTTTGAAGTTAACCACAAGAAATTATAAGCAGTTACTTTTAAAATAGTCTTTTCTCATAAAATTCATAACTCTCAATCTATACATCCAAAAATCACCATTTTTGGACACAATCAATAAAACTCATCAAAATATCATTTCAAATTTTTCCAAAATTTTTGAAGTTCAGAAAAATTACGAAACTGAAAAACATAACAACCCTTAAAATCCCTTACTATCCCTTACTATCCCTTACCTCAAAAGAGCAGTACTTCTGATCGGTATAAGGCTGAAAGAAACTTGCACTGATGAATAGCAACTCACCAAGTATCTAAATACTCACAAAATACACTCAATAATCTAGAGAGAGAAAGAGAGAAAGCTTATGTTTCTGGTGTGATTTTCAATTCTAACTTAGCCCTCTATTTATAGAAAAATTTTGGTAGGTTTGACCTGCAACCTGATGGCTTTACCTGCTACTATTTCCACCCACCACATTTGAAATATAATTCAGCACATTTCTTCACCAACCACAAGTGGGGCCCACCAATTCTAGAATTTTCCACCAAAATGATAAACTCCGAAAATTCAACAATTTCTGAACCAGTCATCTCGTAAAATTCATAATAAATCATACGTTCATTTTTAACGGTTCAAAATTTGTGGGCATATACTCAACTTATATATGTATAACATATCCAAAAATTACCACGATCCAACGGTCGGATTAAAAATTATAACCCCCGCAAAATATCTCAAAAATCCTGATTTTTAATACCTCCATTCCGACAAAAATACGGATAAAAACCTCAACATTAACTCCTTCATTTTTAACCACAAAAATATATCCCTCATTTATATCCACATAAAATAAATATTTCCTTATCATATGAATCAATAATTAATTATTCACAAATAATATTACAGAATCACATTTATGACAACCAGGCCGTTCCCAGGAAAGAGGGGGCTTTCCAATAAGAATTTCTCCTTACTGGCGCGCAATTAGATGACCAAACCTCTCCTTAGACAGAACTTTCTAGACATTGCCAATAATGCTATCTAATAATACTATTCAAATAATATGAATTATTGATCTGATAAAGGAAAATACTGTGCAGCAACAATTATTGAAACAACAATAATATAAAATATCAACGCAGTAATTATTGAATCAATAAAATAAAATATTGAACAGTAATTACTGTAACAATTATTGAGTAGTGCCTTCTTACGTAAGAATCAATAATTTCAAAAATACTATGCAATACCGTGTGCTACTGTGCAATAACGCGTATTACTGTATTTTAACCACCGGGTATTCCAACAGTGTTAACGGTAACAACTACGCCGTTATTTGTAAAAACTCAAATTTGTCGTTTTCTTCACCCGACAGTTATTCTGTTATGGGGCCCACAAATGGCTGCGCCGTCGTACGAATATTCCCCGACAGAAAGAATATTCCACGACCAAACGAATATTCCCCGACGACAATGATTATTTTTTAACCACTTGCTTATTTTGAAAAAAAAATCATATTTCACTCATAACTTTAAACTTTTATCAATTTAACCATTTACTGAATAATAATTATAAGAAAAATTGAATACTTTTATTTCATAAAATTCGGGGTCTTACAATCTCCCCTCCTTATGAAATTTCGTCCCCGAAATTTACGTACCTGGTATTTCAAAGAGTTGAGAATACCTTCCTTTCATTTCAGATTCCATCTTCCCTGTCATCATAATTTCTCCATTGCTCATCTCCTGTATTTCAGATATCATTCTAGAATACAGCTTCAAAATAAGGGTTAATTTAACAAATTAACATATCACATAATATCTCGATATTATGACTGACCAACAAATAAGCTTAGGTAGGACACACTAGCGAAGGATTTACTCATCTCTCTCCTCCGAGTTGTATTCCCCGATCTCCGCCAGAGATCATATCCCTAAGCTCTGATACCACCTGTAACAACCCCAAAATAGGTCCATTCCATCCAACCTATTCTGAGTCGCCAAATACATGGTACAGAAAATAACTACAACTTTATTACAACAATTGTCGTGCAAAATACAACAACACATATGCTGTGAGTTTGGATACAAATATATACCAAATGTGACTCATGTTCCAACCGTGGACATCACCTCACAATAACACCTTACATAAAGGTATAGTCAAAAACTGTTTTAGAAATTAGAATCTTTGGGAAGTGCTCAAGGAAACCTTCGTACATGGGAGGCCACGCGTCTAGGTTATGATAGATATCATATGGCCACAGAATTATCCTTGGTTGACCCAATAGACCCCAAAGAAAAACGAGAAGATTACTATCATATTCTTCCCAATGGTGAGTCTTCTCTTGACTTATCATTATCTCCACTGTCTCTAATTGAGAATTATACTTCAAACAAACACCAAGATTATATAGGTAGTGCCCATAGATATACTCAGCAAGTGGATGAGCACAACCCTGTCTTATGATGACACGAGGTTGTATGTCATTAGACATCTTGTATGATAGTGACAAAACACCCTTCCAACGTTGGGTTCGCCTCACCCTATTTTCTTCACCAAATATAACTACTAAATGATGACCACCGTTCTATTCCCTTGTTACCCCCGCTCGACCCAGCTACACTCTTATTACCTGAAAGGAATTGTGAAGCAAAAGGGTGAGCACAACTAGCTCAGTAAAGAATATCATGACTAAAGATAATTCAATTATCAATAGCCTTCATCAACAATAAATCAGAGATTTAGAACATATGGTAAATGATAAAAATTTCAACCATAGTTGCAGCGGAACGAGCAATCCATTAGAAGAGTCAAATAGACTATAAAGTCTATTATCTTCTCCATGTTAAAAATCCACCAACAATGTTTTATCCCTGTAACATCAATCAACAATTCTGGTCCACAATCATATGAATAACTCATAATCATAACTGTAGTTCTAAATTCCTCTTCTCATCCAGGACGAAGATAATTTTCATCACCTATCTTTACCTGAAACATCAAAGATCATGGTTATACCAAATCACATTTCCTGTTCATAATCATACTAATAACTTCATCTTTGCACTACGTCCAAAGATATTCATTTGTATCACCAGTTGGTCATGTTTATCTCAACATCTGTTCATTTTGCACTACTGGCCAAAGATATTCAACAACATGTCATCTTTGCACTACGGGCCAAAGATATTCATCAACAATTCATCTTTGCACTACAGGCCAAAGATATTCATCAATATTTCATCTTTGCACTACAGGCCAAATATATTAATATCTCAAAGAAATATATAATCATTTCAGAATTTATATAAACAATAATTATAACCATGTTGATCAATTCACCTTTGCACTTAAGCTAAAGATATTCAATTATAAATTCAATGGTCATGATCATACCAGTCACAATTCAACTTTGCACTACAGGCCAAAGAGAACCCTAGTCATGATCATACCAATAATCTACCCATCTTTACACTCCAGTGAAAGAGAATTTCAACATCAGGGTTATAAAAATGTTATATATGATGATAAAAATAATATGATCAACATATAGTTTTAATCTCAAGAGTAATATTCGTAACTCATGAATAGTAAATCGTGAATAGTAACTCATGAATAGTAACTCCGACACAAAAGATAGAAATTCCACAATAAAATCCATACCAATATTTCGGTATAATGATATTGAAAGAATAACATTACTTAAATTTATAAACAATTTATTTTAATTGTTTACACTTTACTAATTAATGCATTTAATCATCATAAAATGCCAACTCTTACAATTTCATCATCAATAACCAAAACCCTCATCAAAAATCTGCATATACCTCATATAGGATTCTCAAGCCATAAAATCCTATTTTTCAATATTTTTTTTTCCACAAAACATATTTAATTCATTTACTCATAACTAGACAATTTTCATGAAAAATACCAAATCAGTTCCAAAAATATTTCTTTTCTGGGAATTAGCATAATATAGTCCCATAGTGAACACATATTTTTCTCAGAATTTTTAAAAGTCATTTACTATTTTTCATATGGCCAAAACAGCCGAATATTTAGACATTTATCAAAAATTGTACTTTTGTCCAAAAATTCTAAAATTTACAGAGTATACTTCTATCATATACATGTACTCCCAATAAAAATTTCATCAATTTTGGAGTTAACCACAAGGAATTATAAGCAGTTACTTTTAAAATAGTCTTTTCTCATAAAATTCATAACTCTCAATCTATACATCCAAAAATCACCATTTTTGGACACAATCAATAAAACTCATCAAAATATCATTTCAAATTTTTCCAGAATTTTTGAAGTTCAGAAAAATTACGAAACTGAAAAACATAACAACCCTTAAAATCCCTTACTATCCCTTACTATCCCTTACCTCAAAAGAGCAGTACTTCTGATCGGTATAAGGCTGAAAGAAACTTGCACTGATGAATAGCAACTCACCAAGTATCTAAATACTCACAAAATACACTCAATAATCTAGAGAGAGAAAGAGAGAAAGCTTATGTTTCTGGTGTGATTTTCAATTCTAACTTAGCCCTCTATTTATAGAAAAATTTTGGTAGGTTTGACCTGCAACCTGATGGCTTTACCTGCTACTATTCCCACCCACCACATTTGAAATATAATTCAGCACATTTCTTCACCAACCACAAGTGGGGCCCACCAATTCTAGAATTTTCCACCAAAATGATAAACTCCGAAAATTCAACAATTTCTGAACCAGTCATCTCGTAAAATTCATAATAAATCATACGTTCATTTTTAACGGTTCAAAATTTGTGGGCATATACTCAACTTATATATGTATAACATATCCAAAAATTACCACGATCCAACGGTCGGATTAAAAATTATAACCCCCGCAAAATATCTCAAAAATCCTGATTTTTAATACCTCCATTCCGACAAAAATACGGATAAAAACCTCAACATTAACTCCTTCATTTTTAACCACAAAAATATATCTCTCATTTATATCCACATAAAATAAATATTTCCTTATCATATGAATCAATAATTAATTATTCACAAATAATATTACAGAATCACATTTATGACAACCAGGCCGTTCCCAGGAAAGAGGGGGCTTTCCAATAAGAATTTCTCCTTACTGGCGCGCAATTAGATGACCAAACCTCTCCTTAGACAGAACTTTCTAGACATTGCCAATAATGCTATCTAATAATACTATTCAAATAATATGAATTATTGATCTGATAAGGGAAAATACTGTGCAGCAACAATTATTAAAACAACAATAATATAAAATATCAACGCAGCAATTATTGAATCAATAAAATAAAATATTGAACAGTAATTACTGTAACAATTATTGAGTAGTGCCTTCTTACGTAAGAATCAATAATTTCAAAAATACTATGCAATACCGTGTGCTACTGTGCAATAACGCGTATTACTTGTATTTTAACCACCGGGTATTCCAACAGTGTTAACGGTAACAACTACGCCGTTATTTGTAAAAACTCAAATTTGTCGTTTTCTTCACCCGACAGTTATTCTGTTATGGGGCCCACAAATGGTTGCGCCGTCGTACGAATATTCCCCGACAGAAAGAATATTCCACGACCAAACGAATATTCCCCGACAACAATGATTATTTTTTAACCACTTGCTTATTTTGAAAAAAAAATCATATTTCACTCATAACTTTAAACTTTTATCAATTTAACCATTTACTGAATAGTAATTATAAGAAAAATTGAATACTTTTATTTCATAAAATTCGGGGTCTTACATCTACAAAATCATTAACCACTGGTATCTCCTCCAATTTTGTCTCCTTCTTCTTTTGAGTATCGACTATGTAGGCTAAATATCCTACACAACCTTGACTCAATAACTTCTTGGTCTGCATAACCGTCAGACATCTCATTTGTCTAGGCGATTTTCTACCATGAAAAACTACCTTTGACGGAGTCATAAGGTTTACACACTTCTTTTGGCAATCAATTATCGCTCCATAATTGAATAGTCAATTCATTCCCAAAATAACATCGAACTCTCCGAGTTTTATCGGGATTAAATCTACTGTCATAACATTTCCCTTAGTGTTCACCCTACAGTTCTTGTATACGAATCTAACCGGAATTACCTCTCTATTCGCAATTTCTATTTGTAAAGGGAAATTCAACTCTTCACTAGGTTTTTCTAACCTCTTAGCAAATTCATCAGATATAAACGAGCAAGTAGCACCCGAATAAAATAATACATATGCATTTATATCATTGATTGGGATAATACCTGACACGACATCTTTTGATTGCACCGCGTCTTGTACTGTCATGTTGAAGGTCCTAGCTGTGGGTTTGTTTGATGTCGTTGGTCCAACAATGGTCAGTGTACCTCCACCGCCATTTCCCTTTTTTTTAGCTGTCTCACCAGATTTCAGATTTCTTCTTTGGACACTCGCAAGCAAAATGGTCCTTCGACCCGCAGGTGTAACAAGCATTCTTCTTGGGTTGATTGCAATTTGGGGCAATGTGACCCTCTTGGCCACAGTTAAAACATACCCGCTTCCCCCTTAAACACATACATGCGTGAAACTTTCCGCATGTAACACATGTGTCAGTCTTCTTCTTCTGCTGGTTACCTTGCTGATTTCCAGCTCCCACATTTGCATTCCATTTCCTTTTTAAATTATTGTTGTCATTTCCACCGTTACCACCACCACCATTCTTAGCTTCACCTTCATTCTTCTTCTTTCTCTGCTCTTGGTTGTGTTTTGTTACAACCTCGCCTCCACTCTCCGCGAGAATTGTTTTCTCAAGCACTGCTGCAAACGTCTTTAACTGGAACAGGAAAACCCTACTGTACAACTAGGGCTTCAGTCCCTGCTCGAATCTTCTTGCCTTACGTTCATCCGTATTCACTTGATACAGCACAAACCTTGCTAACTCGTTGAATTTCGAGGCATATTCCAACACCATCATTGTACCCTATTTTAGTTCTAGAAATTGCACTTCCATCTGATTCTTCGAACTTTCTGGAAAATAGGTCTCAAAGAATATTTCCTTGAACCTTTCCCAAGACATTACCCCTTGACCTCCTCGGGTTATATTGGCTTGCCACCAATAACTAGCCTCTACTTTTAACATGAATATTACAAAAGTAGTCTTCTGATTATCCCCTACCCTAGCAACATCGAAAACCTTCTCTATCTCCATGATCCAGGTCTGTGCCTCAACCGGATTCATGGACTCATGGAATTCTGGTGGCCCAATCGCCTTGAAATCCTTAAAAGTCATAGCTTGATTCTGTGGTTGATTCTGTAATTCTCCCGTCAGTAGCGTTACGAATTACTGAACTGGATTAGCTTCAGCATTGTTGTTATTGGTAGGTCTCTGTCGTGGTTGACGTCTTGGAGGCATTTTCTGTTAAAAATACACCAATTAGATTATTTCCCAATTCTTTTAAGTATTTTATACTTAAGTTGCACATCATAAAAGATTATCATCACAAAACACATAACACTTTGAATAAAATAAAATAATTACTTTTATTCCTTCATAATCTTTTTGAAAACATCATAACAATAGCATCTCTGCTATTTACATTACTTTCCTGAACTACTAAAGTTTCAGGATAACATCATCATCATATCCCATAGATTACATATCACCAGGGATTTACATATTATTTAGCATTTTATTAATCGCATAACAGGTACAGCCCCTAAAATGTCCTACTAAGATACTCCGTAGCCTTATGACGCTCATCCTCCATAATCCGGAACATTGTTCTGCGATCTAATATGAATGATGGCAGCGTCTCGAACTAAATAGGATAACCCATGACCCGATCTTGAGCTCGATTGAACACGGTGTTGAATACGTTATTCATCTCTTCCATCTTCATCCTCTTTGCTTGTGCGTCTCTCTTTGTTATTTCAGCTCGTTGATAAGCTTCCCTGTACACGTCTTCGGCTCTTGCCCTCTTAGTAGCTTCTTCCTTCAGCTTGTTCTTTAACTCTACAATCTCCTCTGTCATTTGCTCGTTCTCCTCTTCAGTGTGAACCAGCTTCTCTTTAACATTATTCAGACGTTCCTCTCGATCTAGGATCTCATCGTCCTTCTGTGCCATCAAGGTTTGTTGTTCAGCTACTATCTCTTGCAACTCCTCGACGGTATCCTGAAGTTCCACATTGCCATCGTAGACTTCATCGTACATACGAGCAGCTATCGAGTTCAGTGGAATCTCTTCCTCCTCGTCATCGTCATCCTCAATCGCCTGCGACAACTCAACGAGATCCTCCTCATCCGTTTCTACCTCATCATCCTCATCTTCAACCACTGTGACCAACGGGGCTGACTCTCGTGGCAATAGTTGTTCCCAAACCACCTGAATGTCACGAGACTCCTCCTCTCTAGGCATCTGAGGTCCTTCCTCCCTAGCCTGACTGGATTCTCCGACATTAGTCATCCTGACAACAAAATTTTAAGTTTTAATTACTAATCATTACTACTCGACACTCACGAACACATAAGTTGTAATCACATAAGCACATAAGTGTTTTATTACTTCTTCCTTAAAACTAGATAAGAGTTTATCACCACTATCTTTTCAAAGGTTACTTCCTAAGACTTTTTCCCTCCTAAGGTTCATAACCTAAGGCTTAGATACCAACCTGTGACACCCCCAAATCTAGGTACATCATTCTCACAAGACTTGGTGTTCACTTTTGTAAGACCCCAACTTATTAATGAATAAAATCAAATTTTCTCTAAATATTATTGTGAATAATAAGGGTTAATTTGATATAATACTTTGGTTATGGGTGAAATGTGCAAATTTTGCAAAATAAGCAAGCGGTTATAAAATATTCATTTTGTCGGGGAATATTCGTTTGGTCGTGGAATATTCTTGCTGTCGGGGAATATTCGTACGACAGCGCAGCCTTGTGTGGGCCCCATAACGGAAAGTGATTGGATGAAGAAAATGACAAGTATAAGTTGTTTATAAATAACGGCGTAGTTGTTACCGTTAATACTGTTGGAATACCTGGTGGTTAAAATACAGTAGCACACGGTATTGCACCAATTATAAATTCTTACGTAAGAAGGCACAACTCAATAATTGTTACAGTAGTTATTGTTCAATATTTTATTTTATTGATTCAATAATTGCTGCGTTGATATTTTATATTATTGTTGTTTCAATAATTGTTACTGCACAGTATTTTCCATTATCAGATCAATAATTCATATTATTTGAATAATATTATTAGATAAAATTATTGGCAATGTCTAGAAAGTTCTGTCTAAGGAGAGGTTTGGTCATCTAATTGCGCGCCAGTAAGGAGAAATTCATATTGGAAAGGCCCCTCTTTCCTGGGAACGGCCTGGTTGTCATAAATGTGATTCTATAATATTATTTGTGAATAATTAATTATTGATTCATATGATAAGGAAATATTTATTTTATGTGGATATAAATGAGGGATATATTTTTGTGGTTAAAAATAAAGGAGTTAATGTTGAGATTTTTATCAGTATTTTTGTCGGAATGGAGGCATTAAAAATTAGGATTTTTGAGATATTTTGTATGGGTTATAATTTTTAATCCGACCGTTGGATCGTGGTAATTTTTGGATATGTTATACATATATAAGTTGAGTATATGTCCACAAATTTTGAACAGTTTAAAATGAACGTATGATTTATTATGAATTTTACGAGATGACTGGTTCAGAAATTGTTAAATTTTCGGAGTTAATCATTTTGGTGGAAAATTCTAGAATTGGTGGGCCCCACTCTTGGTTGGTGAAGAAATGTGCTGAGATTTTTATTCAAATGTGGTGGGTGGAAATAGTAGCAGGTAAAGTCATCAGGTTGCAGGTTAAGTCTGCTTCGGCGTGCTAACATTTTCCTATAAATAGAGGGTTAAGGTAGAATTGAAAATTACACCAGAAACAAGTTTTCTCTCTTTCTCTCTCTAGATTATTGAGTGTATTTTGTGAGTATTTAGATACTTTGAGAGTTTCTATTTATCAGAGTAAGTTTCTTTCAGCCTTATACCGGTATTCCGACCAGAATTACTGATATTTTGAGGTAAGGGATATTATTTTCTTTTTAAATGATATTATTTTCTTCAATATCATTATGCTGAAATATTGATATGAACTTTTTATCAAATTTGGAACTTTTTGTGTCGAGATTACTATTCACGTATACATTACTATTCACGTATACGGCACTATTCACGAATACGGCACTATTCACCGAAAAATAAAATTTTCTCTTTTTTTCTAAAATGTCTATTATGGTTACTATCTTTGATTGTATCCATGTTTTGATCTTTATTTTTAAATTCTGCTTCACAATTGATTATTATGAAGTATTATTGATCTTGGATAAACTGTTATATGAATCCCTACTATTTGTCATTCTGTCTCACTGGATTCGTTCTCTTTAAGATATTTTTCATCATCCTCAGTCCTAAATGATGATATTACTGAATATCTTTAGCCTGTAGTGCAAAGATGTATGATTACTTGATGAATATCTTTGGCCTGTAGTGTAAAGATGAACAGGTGTTAAGATGAACATGACTGACAGGTGATACAAATGAATATCTTTGGCCTGTAGTGCAAAGTTGAATATTTGGATAAAGATGATTATTAATTGATGTTACAGGGAAAAAATATTGATGATGGACTTTTAAATCTTAGAAGATAATAGAATTTATTCTCTACTTGACTCTTCTATTGGTTTGCTGTTTCCGCTGCAATTGTTGATCTAAAACTTGTTGTCGATTATATTCTATCAGATTTTTTCCTGTTGAATACTAATGATAATTTGTTGTATATTATCTTAGTCATAATATTCTTTACTAGGCTAGTTGAGCTCACCCTTTTCCTTTTTGTTCCATTTTTCTTCTCAAGATGTGAGAGCATAGCAGGATCTAGTCGGGATATGGAGTGATGGTTCTAGAAAGATGTTTTAGCAGTCCTCACTATTTCTGTAAAGTAGTGTTTGAATAATTGTATTGAGGACTTATTTGAGTGTGGATATTATCTAGAAGATAATATTTGTATTTAAACTCACAGTATGTGTTGTCGTATTTTGCACGACAATTGTATTATTGAAGTTGTAGTTTGCTTTCTGTACCATGTATTTGGCGACTCAGAATAGGTGTTGTATACCTATTTTGGGGGCGTCACAGTTGGTATCAGAGCTTAGGGATATGATCCCTGGCTGAGATGTGAGACAAGAACTAGGAGGGGAGAGACGAGGAATTCCTTCGCTAGTATGACCTGACTAAGTTTATTTGGTGTTTATTTAGTCGGTCAGAGTATAGGGATAATATATGACATGACTATTGTAAGACCCCAACTTTTATAAATAAAGATGAATTTTCTATAAATATCATTTTTGAATATTATGGAGTTAATTTGATATAATGTTATAGTTGTGGGTAATATTTATAAATTTTGCAAAGTACGCAAGTTGTTATATAATATTAGATTGGTCGGGAAATATTCGTTTTAACAGAGAATATTCGTACAACAGCACAATCATTAGTGGACCCCACAACGGAATTATTGTCAGATTGAGAAAACGACAAAAATATTTTATTAAAAATAACGGCGGAAGTTTTACCATTGATACTGTTGAACTACTCGGTAGTAAAAGTACAATAATACGTATGGTTGCATAGTAGCACACGGTATTGATTATTAATGCTTATGTGAGAAGTCACTCAGTTTGATTCAATTATTGTCAGTTAATAATATGAATTATTTAGCGATAATGACGTTTTGTTTTATTCGTATTATTAACGTAATAAAACAGAAACATCTTTTTATATAAAACAGAATACTTTATTAAAGTTATTCTATAAATAGAATATATTATATTTTATTTAAAAGATTTTTCTTTAAATATGGATCGTCAGATTAAAGTAATCAATCTGGACCATTCATGGATTAGTTACTATGCATTCTATTTTTCTATAAATAGCAGCTCATTCCTTCATTATTTCTTACGAATTCACTGAACTCTAGAGAGAGAAACTTTAGAGAGAAACTATAGAGAGAGAGAAGAAGAGTATTCTGCTACTTAACTACTTCCTTATTTCAGCTCTTCTTTAAAACGGTAAGGGGTGTTATTCTTTCTTATTCATGAAGAGAACTGTTGTTATTCCATTTCTTATTATTTTGTTGGAATAACCTGTATACGCGGTCTACCCTATACTTGGTGACATTCTTCTATTATTCTGTTGGAATATCATGTCTGTGTGTTTTACACCGGACCTGGTTCCGTCTTTATTATTATTCTGTTGGAACATCCTGTCTGTGTGTTTTACACCGGACCTGGTTCCGTCTTTATTATTATTCTGTTGGAACATCCTGTATGTGTGTTTTACACCGGACCTGGTTCCATCTTTATTATTATTCTGTTGGAATATCCTGTCTGTGCGTTTTACGCCGGACCTGGTTCCATTATTTATTATTCTGTTGGAATAACCTGTCTGTGCGATCTATCGCATGCATGGTGATTTCTTTTATCATTCCATTCTTTATTATACTCGGTTAAGTTTTGACTTCTATACTCCATGAAATTTGTGGAATATCCTTAATAATTGCGTTTCATCTAGTATCTTTTCATGAAAATATTCTTCTAAGCATTCTTGAATTTTACTCCACAAAGCAGTATCATGTTGACAATTTGGACGTTGTTAATTCTTGGATAAATTAATTCTTGAACTTGTTTTATTGAATTCTTATATCATTGTCATCATCCTCATGTTTATAAAATGTTGAAAGTCATCTGTGGTCTGTAGTGCATAGATGGACTTGGTATGATTATGACTAGGGATTATTCGGTATAATTATGATCGTAATATTACAAATGATGTGGTAAAAGTCCTCATTGGCCCGTAGTGC
Source organism: Panax notoginseng (assembly GCA_016801055.1). Classification (NCBI taxonomy): domain Eukaryota; kingdom Viridiplantae; phylum Streptophyta; class Magnoliopsida; order Apiales; family Araliaceae; genus Panax; species Panax notoginseng. Next base: position 234,383,083 of record CM029012.1, read on the forward strand.
ATTGATGGATAGTTGTTGGCATGATCATGACCATTAATGAATACACGAATATCCTTGGTCGTAGTGCAGGGGTGATTCGATGATGTGGATTATTTTATTAAGCTGAGTCCCAGCGATCACAGTGTTGAAAAACCTTTTAAATCATAAAAGATAGTAGAGTTTATTTTCTACTTGACTCTTTTAATGGATTGCTTGTTCCGCTGCAGTTAAACTTGATGTCTATTATATTTTATTAGTTTAACATTGTTGAAGGCTAATGATAATTTATTCTGCATTATCTTAGTCATAATATTTCTTACTGGGCTAGTTGAGCTCACCCTTTCTTTCACTGTTCTCTTCAAGAAATGAGAACATAGCTGGGGCAAGTCAGGAAACGGAGTGATGGTCCGAATGATAGTATTAGTTAGTAGTCCTCACTATTCTATGTAATAGTGTGATAATAAATGTAATGAGGACTCCTTTTGAGTATGAATACTCTCTAGAAGACAATATTTGTATTCAAACTCACAATTTATGTTTTGTCGTATTGTACATGACAGTTGTATTAATAGTTGTATTTGTATTCTGTACTATGTATTTGACGACCCAAGATGGGTGATGTATACCTAATTTTGGGGGCGTCACAACTATTAACCCTTGTTTTATGACAGTATTTAAGAATGGCAGCTGAGAACATTAATAATGGAGTAAATCAGACAGTGGAGACACCTTTGATCACCACCCAAGGGAACGTGCAACAGGAAGGCAATATTTCTCCTGTAAACAACGTTACCGAGCAAACGATGAATGATGGAATGTTTAGGAGTTTTTTGCAGTTCAGGTAAAATCAGACGAGGGAGACTCGTGTGCAGAATACAGGTGGAAATGATAACAACGCACGGTTTGTCACAGCCAAGCAGTTCAAAGAATTGGGACCACCGTAATTTAAGGGAAAGCCGGATCCGATCATGGCGGAAACGTAGGTCAAGTAAATTACCAAGATATTCGATGTCTTGGGATGCACGGAGGAACAGAAGGTTCCATTCGCCACCTTTATGTTCCGCGGTGAGGCAGACTTCTGGTGGGAGTCTGTGAAGCGTACCCAGCCTGACGCACTCAACATGTCCTGGGAAATATTTCAAAAACTGTTCAATGACAAGTACTTTCCTGAAAGTATTCGTCATATGAAGGAGGTGGAGTTTATCAGACTGGAACAAAACAATATGACGGTGTCCCAGTACGAGGCGAAGTTTGCAGAGTTATCCAGGTTTGCACCTCATTTGGTCGAAAATGAGGAACGAATGACAAGGATGTTTCTAAGAGGTCTAAAACCCGAGATTCGACAATATCTTATCTCTCATAAATTTTCTTTATATTCAGATGTTGTAAACAGGGCTCAATTATTAGAGCGAGATAATGAGTATGTGCAACCGAGGGACCACAACCAGGGTCATACCAGTGGCGACAGTCATCGAAGCAATGAAAACCAGCAGGGAGGAAAACATTCAGACAAAAGCGGTAACCACTCTGGTGGTAATCGTGGTCGTGATAATAAAAGTAGCGAGTCGGGAGGAGATTTCAAGAAGAGAAGGTACAATAATGATAATGTGAAGACGTCAGCACAAACATCAACTATTTTTAGGGGAGAAAAACGACCACCGGTCGTATGTTACAAATGTGGGAAAGAGGGACATATCAGCCCAAACTGCCCACAACAATCTAAGGTATGTTATAACTGTGGAAAGGAGGGTCATATAGCTCGAGAGTGTTCTGTAGCAAAACCAAGTCCAGCGGGGATGGTGACTCCAAAAGCTGTCCCGGATAAGTCAAAATCAGCGGTTCCTGGAAGAGCGTTTGTCGTGACTGGCCAAAACGCGAGAAACCCGAACGAGGTGATCACGGGTAAGCTAATCTTGAATTCTTACGAAGTTTATACTTTACTAGATACCGGTTCTACCTATTCTTTTATCTCTCCTGCTTGTGCTCAACGTTTAAACTTGACTCCGGAGAAATTGGACTTTGACTTATCTGTTGAAACTTCGTTGGGTGAAACCTTCGTTACATCTACAGTTTATAAATCTTGCTTAATCCAAGTTGGCACTATCACATTGCCTGTTGATCTTATCTCTTTAAAGATACTTGCTTTTGATGTGATTTTAAGAATTGATTGGTTAACCACTCATCATGCTAAAATTGATTATTTTCGTAAGGTTGTTAGTTTTCATATTCCTAACCAACCTGTCATACGAATTCAAACTACTAAACCACTAAAATCAGTCACTGTCATATCAAGCCACAAAGCTATTCGTTTATTGAAAAACGGATGTCAAGCTTTCTTAGCCCATGTTATGGATTTGAACAAAGACAAGTCAGATTTGAATAATATTTCTATTGTTAGAGAATTTCTCGATGTATTTCCTGAAGAACTTCCTGGTCTACCCCCAGAACGTGAAGTTGAATTCTTTATTGACCTTGAACCCGGTACAAAGCCCATTTCTAAAACCCCATATCGAATGGCTCTTATTGAACTTCAGGAGTTAAAAGTCCAACTACAGGAGTTGTTGGACATCGGTTTTATTCGTCCTAGTACATCTCCTTGGGGTGCTCCTGTGTTATTCGTAAAGAAGAAAGACTGGAGTATGTGACTTTGTATCGACTATCGAGAATTGAATCATGTCATTATCAAGAATAGGTATCCGCTACCTCGCATCGATGACCTGTTTGACCAGTTGTAAGGAGCACAATTCTTTTCAAAGATCGATCTTCGTTCTGGATATCATTAGCTGAAGATTAAAACTGAGGATATTCCAAAGACTGCCTTCAAAACTCGGTACGGGCATTATGAATTCTTAGTCATGTCTTTTGGATTGACTAATGCTCATGCTGCCTTCATGGATATGATGAACCGTGTATTCAAAGAATATTTGGATCAGTTCGTTGTTGTCTTTATTGATGACATCCTCGTCTATTTCAAAAACCGTGAAGATCATGAGCTCCATTTGAAGCTGATATTGCAAAGGCTTCGTGAAAATAAGCTATATGCCAAACTGAAGAAATGCGAGTTCTGGCTTGAGGAAGTAGCATTCCTTAGGCACATGGTGTCAAAACATGGAGTATCTGTCGACCCGGCGAAGATTGAAGCCATACAAAGTTGGGAGCAACCGAAGTCGGTAACTGAAGTACGTAGCTTTTTGGGCTGAGCTGGTTATTATCGGAGATTTGTGGAAGGATTTTCTCGAATCGCTACTCCATTAACTCAGCTGACTCGAAAAGATACAAAATTCGTATGGAGTGAGGAATGTGAGAAGAGTTTCCAAGAACTCAAGAGGAGACTCATTTCGGCACCTGTTCTGACAATACCATCTGGTTCGGATGGATTTGTTATCTACAGCGATGCTTCAGGCAAAGGGTTAGGATGTGTTCTCATGCAACATGGGAAAGTCATAGCCTATGCCTCGCGACAACTCAAAGAATATGAGAGGAATTATCTTACTCATGATTTGGAGTTGGCAGCAGTCGTTTTTGCGTTGAAGATCTGGAGACACTACCTGTATGGGGAGAAAGTGGAGATCTACACAGATCATAAAAGCCCCAAATATTTCTTCACCCAAAAGGAACTCAACATGCGGCAGCGACGTTGGCTCGAGATGTTGAAAGATTACGATTATACCATCCAATATCATCCTGAAAAAACAAACGTAGTAGCTGACGCATTGAGTAGAAGATCATATGCGGGTACGAGTGCAATGTTGTTAACACAAAGGCCCATTTTGTATGACTTACAAAAGATGGAGATAGAGATGAAGGCTCCAAGTACCCACATGATGATATCAAATATACGAGTAGAACCGACTTTAATAGATAAAGTTAAAGTTGCTCAAGCTACGGACATAGAGCTGATGCGTATGAAGAAGAAAGTGCAAGAAGGTGCTATTCCAGAAGCAAGAATCGATGAAGAAGGAATACTTCGAGTCAACTCCAGACTTTATGTTCCTAACGATTTTGACTTGAAGCATAGAATAATGATGGAGGCACACGACACACCATTTACAATCCATCCTGGGAGTACCAAAATGTATCACGATCTTTGACATATATTTTGGTGGAGCAATATGAAAAGAGAGATCGCGGAGTTTATCTCGAGGTGTTTTACTTGTCAACGTGTAAAGGCGGAGCATCAAGTGCCAAAGGGTCCATTGCAACCACTTGAGATCCCGAAATGGAAGTGGGAACACATTACTATGGATTTTGTTATGGGTCTTCCCAAGGTTTCTCAAGGCATAGATGCAATTTGGGTTATTGTTGATAGATTAACCAAGTCCGCTCATTTCTTGCTGATACGTGAGACTTATTCTCTTGAACGTCTTGCTAGTATGTATGTGAACGAGATTGTGAGATTGCATGGCATGCCAGTATCCATAGTTTCGGATCGTGGCCTAAGATTCACTTCACGATTTTGGGTTAGCTTGCAGAAAGCTATGAGCACGGATTTACGATTCAGTTCGGCATACCATCCTCAAACGGACGGACAATCAGAGAGGACTATTCAAACTCTTGAAGATCTATTAAGACTCTGTGTCCTAGATCTCAAAGGGAGTTGGGATAAGTACCTACCATTGGTGGAATTCTCCTACAACAACAGTTATCAGGCGAGCATAGGTGTGGCTCCATTCGAGGCGTTGTATGGAAGAAAATGTCGTTCTCCAGTATGCTGGGACGAGGTGGGTGAAGCAACATTGTTGGGACCAGAGTTGGTACGCATTACTACAGAGAAGATCCAAACGATTCGACAACGTATACAAACGGCACAGGATTGACAAAAGAGTTATGCGGATCTTCATCGGAAGGACGTGGAATTTAATATTGGAGATCATGTATTGTTACGTGTTGCACCATGGAAGGGAGTTACAAGATTTGGAAAGAGAGGAAAGCTTAATCCAAGATTTGTTGGTCCATTTGAGATTCTTGAGCGAATAGAAAATGTGGCATATAGACTCGCATTACCTCCAAACATGTCTCGTGTTCATAATGTTTTTCACATATCTATGCTTCGTAAATATGTTAAAGACCCAAACCACATTATTGAGTTAGAACCAGACGAGATAGCTGAAGATTTAACGTACGAAGAAGTACCTGTTAAGATCTTGGATAGGAAAGAGCATGTCCTACGTACAAAGGTTATACCACAAGTTAAGGTTTTGTGGAGAAACCATGCTATTGAAGAAATGACCTGGGAGTTAGAATCAGAAATGAAAGCGAGGTATCCTCACCTTTTCGAAATATCAGGTACGTACGTCAATTTCGAGGATGAAATTTCATAAGGAGGGGAGATTGTAAGACCCCAGCTTATTAATGAATAAAATCAAATTTTCTCTAAATATTATTATGAATAATAAGGGGTTAATTTGATATAATACTTTGGTTATGGGTGAAATGTACAAATTTTGCAAAATAAGTAAGCGGTTATAAAATATTCATTTTGTCGGGGAATATTCGTTTGGTCGTGGAATATTTTTGCTGTCGGGGAATATTCGTACGACGGCGCAGCCTTGTGTGGGCCCATAACGGAAAGCGATTGAATGAAGAAAATGACAAGTATAAGTTGTTTATAAATAACGGCGTAGTTGTTACCGTTAATACTGGTGGAATACCTGGTGGTTAAAATACAGTAGCACACGGTATTGCACCAATTATTGATTCTTACGTAAGAAGGCACTACTCAATAATTGTTACAGTAGTTATTGTTCAGTATTTTATTTTATTGATTCAATAATTGCTGCGTTGATATTTTATATTATTGTTGTTTCAATAATTATTACTGCACAATATTTTCCATTATCAGATCAATAATTCATATTATTTGAATAATATTATTAGATAACATTATTGGCAATGTCTAGAAAGTTCTGTCTAAGGAGAGGTTTGGTCATCTAATTGCGCGCCAGTAAGGAGAAATCCTTATTGGAAAGCCCCCTCTTTCCTGGGAACGGCCTGTTTGTCATAAATGTGATTCTGTAATATTATTTGTGAATAATTAATTATTGATTCATATGATAAGAAAATATTTATTTTATGTGGATATAAATGAGGGATATATTTTTGTGGTTAAAAATGAAGGAATTAATGCTGAGGTATTTTATTAGTATTTTGTCGATGTGGGGGTATTAAAAATCAACCGTTTGTGGATTTCGAATATCTTATATTTGGAATTTGGAAAAACTTTCTTCTACAAAGTTGTAGAGAATTAATTTTTTTATGAAAACACGCGAGTTTTGAATTTTTTTTTTATAAAAGAGCTATTTTCTATGAATTATTGAAGTTTCAAAAAATAAAATGATTTTTATTAAATTGCAGGACCCACTTTTTGGTTGGTGGATTAAACATGTGGGCTGCTGGGATGAATTTCAGAATTGGCATGCCTTGACAAGTGTTGGTCTTGGCATGCGTAAGGAAAATAAGAAAATATTAATTTATTATTTTAGTCTCCTTTGGCGTTCTAGCATTTTCCTATAAATAGAGGGCTAAGTTAGAATTGAAAATCACACCAGAAACAAGTTTTCTCTCTTTCTCTCTCTATATTATCGAGCGTATTCTTGTTAGTGTATACTTTGAGTGTTGCTATACGGTGCAAGTTTCTGTCAGCACTATACCCGAAATTCAGTCAGAAGTACGCTTATTTTGAGGTAAGGGATGCTATTTTATTCGAAAATGATATTATTTCTTCAATATCATTATGCCGAAATATTGGTTGGAAATTTTTATCAAATTTAGAACTTTTCACGTTGGGGTTACTATTCACGAGTTACTATTCACGAGTTACTATTCATCGAAAAATAAAATTTTCTTCTTTTCGTCCATAATATCTATTTTGGGTACTAGCTTTGATTGTATCCATGCTTTGATCATTCTTGAATTTTACTTCACTATGAATAATTATAAGGTATTTTTGGACATGGATAAATCGAAATACGAATCCTTAATATTTGTTATTTTGTTTCACTGGATTCGTTTTCTTTAAGATATTTTTCATCATCCTCAGTCCTAAATGATGATATTACTGAATATCTTTGGCCTGTAGTGCAAAGATGAATGATTAACTGATGAATATCTTTGGCCCGTAGTACAAAGATGAACAGGTGTTGAGATGAACATGACCGACTGGTGATACAAATGAATATCTTTGACCTGTAGTGCAAAGATGAATATTTGATTAAAGATGGTTATTGATTGTTGTAACAGGGATAAAATATTGATGATGGATTTTTAAATCTTAGAAGATAGTAGAACTCATTCTCTACTTGACTATTCTAATGGTTTGTTGTTTCCGCTGCAGTTATTGATTTAAAACTTGTTGTCTATTGTATTCCATTAGATTTTTCCCTGTTGAAGACTAACGATAATTTGTTCTGTATTATCTTAGTCATAATGTTCTTTATTGGGCTAGTTGAGCTCACCCTTTTCCTTTTTGTTCCATTTTTCTCAGGAGGCGAAAATGTAGCGAGTACTAGTCAGGGTATGGAATGATGGTTCTAGAAGTTATTTTAGTAGTCCTCACCATTTTTGTGAAATAATGTATCAATAATTGTAATGAGGACTTATTTGAGTGTGGATATTGTCTAGATGACAATATTTGTATTTAAACTCACAGTTCTTATGTTGTAACAGTAAAGATGTAGTTGTTTCTGTACCATGTATTTTGGCGACTCAGAATGGGTGTTGTATACCTATTTTGGGGGCGTCACAGTTGGTATTAGAGCTTAGGGATATGATCTCTGGCGGAGATCGGAGAATAGAACTAGGAGGGGAGAGACGAATAAATCCTTCGCTAGTGTGTCCTACCTAAGCTTATTTATTGATCAGTCATAATATAGGGGTATTATGTGATTTGTTAATTTATTTAATTAACCCTTGTTTTATGGCAGTATTTGAGAATGTCGACTGAGAATGTTAACAGTGGAGTAAATGAGACCGTGGAGACACCGGTTCTTACCAACGAGGAGAACATGCAACAGGCCGGCAATGTTCCTCCTGTGAACAACACCAATGAGCAGATGATGAACGATGGAATGTTTAGAAGTTTTTTGCAATTCATGCAAAACCAGACGAGGGAGACTCGTGTTCAAAATACAGGAGGAAATGATAGCAATTCACGGTTTGTCACAGCCAAACAGTTCAAAGAATTGGGACCACCAGAATTTAAGGGACAGCCGGATCCGATCATGGTGGAAACGTGGGTCAAGCAAATTACCAAGATATTCGATGTCTTGGGATGCACGGAGGAACAGAAGGTTCCATTCGCCACCTTTATGTTCCGTGGCGAGGCAGACTACTGGTGGGAGTCTGTGAAGCGTACCCATCCAGCCGCACTCAGCATGTCTTGGGAGACATTTCAAAAACTGTTCAATGACAAGTACTTTCCTGAAAGTATTAGTCATATGAAGGAGGTAGAGTTTATTAGACTGGAGCAGAATAACATGACGGTGCTCAGTACGAGGCGAAGTTTGTAGAGTTGTCCAGGTTTGCACCTCATTTGGTGGAGAATGAGGAACGTATGACGAGGATGTTTCTGAGAGGTTTGAAACCCGGCATACGTCAATATCTTGTTTCTCATAAATTTTTTCTCTATTCAGATGTTGTCAACAGGGCTCAATTATTAGAGCGAGATAACGAGTACGGTCAACTGAGGGACCACAACCAGGATCATATCGGTGACAGCAGTCATCAGAACAATGATAACCAGTAGAGAAAGAAAAATACAGACAAGAACGGCAACCACTCTGGTGGTAATCATGGCTATGAAAATAGAAAAAGCGAGTCGGGAGGAGATTTTAAAAAGAGGAGATTCAACAATGACAATACGAAGACGTCAGCACCAGCAGTAACTGGTTCCAAGGGAGGAGAACGACCACCGGTTATATGCTATAAGTGCGGAAAAGAAGGACATATCAGCCCAAACTGCCCACAACAGTTTAAGGTATGTTATAATTGTGGAAAGGAAGGACATATCGCCCGAGATTGCAATGTAGCAAAACCAAGTCCAGCAGGGATGGTGACTCAAAAAGCTGTCCCAGAAAAGATAAAGTCAACGGTTCCTGGAAGAGCGTTTTTCGTGACTGGTCAACATGCGAGGAACCCAAACGAGGTGATCACGGGTAAGCTAATCATAAATTCATGCGAAGTTTATACCTTATTAGATACCGGTTCTACCCATTCTTTTATCTCTCCTGCTTGTGCTCAACATTTAAACTTGACTCCGGAGAAGTTAGACTTTGATTTATCTGTGGAGACTTCGTTAGGAGAAACTTTCATCACATCCACTGTTTATAAATCTTGTTTGATCCAAGTTGGCACCATCACATTACCTGTTGACCTTATTTCTTTAAAGATACTTGCTTTTGATGTGATTTTAGGGATTGATTGGTTAACTACTCATCATGCCAAAATTGATTATTTTCGTAAGGTTGTTAGTTTTCATATTCCTAACCAACCTGCTGTACGAATTCAAGCAACTAAGCCATTAAAATCAATCACTGTTATATCAAGCCATAAAGCCATTCGTTTATTAAAAAACAAATGTTAAGCTTTCTTAGCCCATGTTATGGATTTGAATAAAGACACGTCAAATTTGAATAATATTCCTGTTGTTATTGACTTTCCTGACGTATTTCCTGAAGAACTTCCTGGTCTACCCCCGAAACGTGAAATTGAATTCTTTATTGATCTTGAACCGGGTACAAAACCCATTTCTAAAACCTCATATCGAATGGGTCCTATTGAACTTCAAGAGTTAAAAGTCCAACTACAGGAATTGTTAGACATCGATTTCATTCGTCCTAGTACATCTCCTTGGGGTGCTCCTGTTTTATTCGTAAAACAGAAAGACGGGAGTATGCGACTTTGTATTGACTACCAAGAATTAAACCATGTCACCATCAAGAATAGGTATCCACTACCTCGTATCGATGACCTGTTTGACCAGTTACAAGGAGCACAATTCTTTTCAAAGATCGATCTTCGTTCTGGATATCATCAACTGAAGGTTAGAACTGAGGATATTCTAAAGACTGCCTTCAGAACTCGGTACGGGCATTATGAATTCCTAGTCATGTCTTTTGGATTGACTAATGCTCCTGCGGCTTTCATGGATATGATGAACCGAGTATTCAAGGATTATTTGGATCAGTTCGTTGTTGTCTTTATTAATGACATCCTCATATATTCCAAAAGCCGTGAAGATCATGAGCACCATTTGAAGCTGGTACTCCAAAGGCTGCGTGAAAACAAGTTATATGCTAAGTTGAAGAAATGCGAGTTCTGGCTTGAGGAAGTAGCATTCCTAGGGCACGTGGTGTCAAAACATGGAGTATCTGTTGACCCGACGAAGATTGAAGCAATACAAAGTTGGGAGCAACCAAAGACGGTGACCGAAGTACGTAGCTTTCTGGGCTTAGCTGGTTATTATCGAAGATTCGTAGAAGGGTTTTCTCAAATCGTTACCCCGTTAACTCAGCTGACTCAGAAAGATATCAAATTCGTATGGAGCGAGGAATGCGAGAAGAGTTTTCAAGAGCTTAAGAGGAGACTCATTTCGGCACCTATTTTGACCATACCATCTGGTTCGGATGGATTTGTTATCTACAGCGATGCTTCAGGCAAAGGGCTAGGATGTGTTCTCATGCAACGTGAGAAAGTTATAGCCTATGCCTCGCGACAACTTAAAGAATATGAGAGAAATTATCCTACACATGATCTAGAGTTGGCAGCAGTCGTTTTCGCGCTAAAGATCTGGAGGCACTATCTATATGGGGAGAAAGTGGAGACAACATGCGGCAACGACATTGGCTCGAGCTGTTGAAAGATTACGACCACACTAGTCAATACCATCCTCGAAAAACAAACGTGGTAGCTGACGCATTGAGTAGAAGATCATATGCAGGAACGAGTGCGATGATGTCAAGCATACGCATAGAAACAACTTTAATTGATAAAGTTAAAGTTGCTCAAACTACAGACCCGGAGCTGATGCGTATGAAGAAGAAAGTGCAAGAAGGTGTTATTCCAGAAGTAGAATCGATGAAGAAGGAATACTTCGAGTCCACTCCAGACTTTGTGTTCCTAACGATTCTGATTTGAAGTACAAGATCTTGATGGAAGCACACAATACACCATTTGCAATCCATCCTGGAAGTACCAAAATGTATCGTGATCTTCGACATACATTTTGGTGGAATAATATGAAAAGAGAGATTGCAAAATTTATCTCGAGGTGTTTAACTTGTCAACGTGTAAAGGCGGAACATCAAGTGCCAAAGGGTCCATTGCAACCACTTAAGATTCCGAAATGGAAGTGGGAACACATTACCATGGATTTCGTTACGGGTCTTCCCACGGTTTCTCAAGGCATAAATGTTATTTGGGTTATTGTTGATAGATTAACTAAGTCTGCTCATTTCTTGCCGATACGGGAGATTTATTCCCTTGAACGTCTTGCTCGTATATATGTAGATGAGATTGTGAGACTGCATGCCATACCAGTATCCATAGTTTCGGATCGTGACCCAAGATTCACTTCAAGATTTTGGGTTAGCTTGCAAAAAGCTATGGGCACAGATTTACGATTTAGTTCGGCATACCATCCTCAAACGGACGGACAATCAGAGAGGACTATTCAAACTCTTGAAGATCTATTAAGACTTTGTGTTTTATATTTCAAAGGGAGTTGGGATAAGTACCTACCATTGGTGGAATTCTCCTACAATAACAGTTATCAGGCAAGTATAGGTGTGGCCCCATTTGAAATATTATATGGACGAAAGTGTCGCTCTCCAGTATGTTGGGATGAGGTGGGAGAAGCAACGTTGCTAAGACCAGAGTTGGTACGAATGACTACAGAGAAGATCCAAACGATTCGACAAAGTATACAAACGGCACAGGATCGACAAAAGAGTTATGCGGATCTTCATCGAAAGGACGTGGAATTTGACATTGGGGATCATGTATTGTTGCGTGTGGCTCCATGGAAAGGAGTTACAAGATTTGGGAAGAGAGGAAAACTCAATCCACTATTTATTGGTCCATTTCAGATTCTTGACCGAGTAGGAAATGTGGCCTATAGACTCGCGTTACCTCCAAGTATGTCTCGTGTTCATAATGTTTTTCATATATCTGTGTTACGTAAATATGTGAAAGACCCAGACCACGTTATTGAGTTAGAACCGGACGAGATAGCTGAAGACTTAACGTACAAAGAGGTACCTGTCAAGATCTTGGATAGAAAGGACCATGTCCTACGCACGAAGGTCATACCACAAGTTAAAGTTTTGTGGAGAAACCATGTTATTGAGGAAATGACCTGGGAGTTGGAAACGGAAATGAAAGCGAGGTATCCTCATCTTTTCGAAACACCAGGTACGTACGTCAATTTCGAGGACGAAATTTCATAAGGAGGGGAGGTTGTAAGATCCCAAATTATTAATAAATAAAATTTAAATTCCCTCTATTTATTATTTTGAAATAGTAAGGGTTAAATTGATTAATGAGGTTAGTTATGGGTAAAATGCGCAAATATTTCAAAGAAGCAGGTGGTTATAAAATATTCATTGTTGTCGGGGAATATTCGTACGACGGCGCAGTCTTTTGTGGGCCCCATAACGAAAAGCGATTGGATGAAGAAAACGACAAGTATAAGTTGTTTATAAATAACAGCGTAGTTGTTACCGTTAATACTGTTGGAATACCCGGTGGTTAAAATACAGTAATACGCGTTGTTGCACAGTAGCACATTGTATTGCACCAATTATTGATTCTTACGTAAGAAGGCACTACTCAATAATGGTTACAGTAATTACTGTTCAGTATTTTATATTATTAATTCAATAATTACTGCGTTGATATTTTAAATTACTATTGTTTCAATAATTGTCTTTACACAGTATTTCCCATTATCAGATCAATAATTCATATTATTTGAATAATATTATTAGATAACATTATTGGCAATGTCTAGAAAGTTCTGTTTAAGGAGAGGTTTGGTCATCTAATTGCGCGCCAGTAAGGAGAAATCCTTATTGGAAAGCCCCCTCTTTCCTGGGAATGGTCTGGTTGTCATAAATGTGATTCTGTAATATTATTTGTGAATAATTAATTATTGATTCATATGATAAGAAAATATTTATTTTATGTGGATATAAATGAGGGATATATTTTTGTGGTTAAAAATGAAGGAATTAAAGCTGAGGTGTTTTATCAGTATTTTGTCGATGTGGAGGTATTAAAAATCATCCGTTTGTGGATTTCGGATATCTTATATTTGGAATTTGGAAAAACTTTCTTCTACAAAGTTGTAGAGAATTAAATTTTCTATGGAAACACGCGAGTTTTGAATTTTTTTTATAAATGAGCTATTTTCTATGAATTATTGAAGTTTCAGAAAATAAAATGATTTTTATTAAATTGCGGGACCCACTTTTTGGTTGGTGGATTAAACATGTGGGCTGCTGGGATGAACTTCAGAATTGGCATGCCTTGACAAGTCTTGGTCTTGGCATGCGTAAGGAAAATAAAAAAATATTAATTTATTATTTTAGTCTCCTTTGGCGTTCTAGCATTTTCCTATAAATAGAGGGCTAAGTTAGAATTGAAAATCACACCAGAAACAAGTTTTCTCTATTTCTCTCTTTATATTATCGAGCGCATTCTTGTTAGTATACTTTGAGTGTTGCTATACTGTAACAACCCCAAAATAGGTTCATTCCACCCAACCCATTCTGAGTCGTCAAATACATGGTACAGAAAATAACTACAACTTTATTACAACAATTGTCGTGCAAAATACAACAACACATATGCTGTGAGTTTGGATACAAATATATACCAAATGTGACTCATGTTCCAACCGTGGACATCACCTCACAATAACACCTTACATAAAGGTATAGTCAAAAACTGTTTTAGAAATTAGAATATTTGGGAAGTGCTCAAGAAAACCTTCGTACATGGGAGGCCACGCATCTAGGTTATGATAGATATCATATGGCCACAGAATTATCCTTGGTTGACCCAATAGACCCCAAAGAAAAACGAGAAGATTACTATCATATTCTTCCCAATGGTGAGTCTTCTCTTGACATATCATTATCTCTACTGTCTCTAATTGAGAATTATACTTCAAACAAACACCAAGATTATATAGGTAGTGCCCATAGATATACTCAGCAAGTGGATGAGCACATCCCTGTCTTATGATGACACGAGGTTGTATGTCGTTAGACATCTTGTATGATAGTGGCAAACCACCCTTCCAACGTTGGGTACACCTTACCCTATTGGATTCACCAAATATAACTACTAAATGAACTTTTCTATACTGCTTCGGGAGAACATCCACAGCTAGAGACCACTGTTCTATTTCCCCGTTACCCTCGCTCGACCCAGCTACACTCTTATTACCTGAAAGGAATTGTGAAGCAAAAGGGTGAGCACAACTAGCTCAGTAAAGAATATCATGACTAAAGATAATTCAATTATCAATAGCCTTCATCAACAATAAATCAGAGATTTAGAACATATGGTAAATGATAAAAATTTCAACCATAGTTGCAGCGGAACGAGCAATTCATTAGAAGAGTCAAATAGACTATAAAGTCTATTATCTTCTCCATGTTAAAAATCCACCAACAATATTTTATCCATGTAACATCACTCAACAGTTCCTTTCCACAATCATATGAATAACTCATAATCATAATTGTGACTATAAATTTTTCTTCGCACCCAGGACGAAGAATATTTTCATCACCTGTCTTTACCTGAAACATCAAAGATCATGGTTATACCAAATCACAGTTCCTGTTCATAATCATACTAATAATTTCATCTTTGTACTACGGGCCAAAGATATTCGTCAACAGTTTATCTTTGCACTATTGGCCAAAGATATTCAACAACAGTTCATCTTTGCACTACAGGCCAAAGATATTCAACAACATATCATCTTTGCACTACAGGCCAAAGATATTCATCAACAGTTCATATTTGCACTACAGGCCAAATATATTCATCAACAGTTCATATTTGCACTACATGCCAAATATATTAATATCTCAAAGAATTATAATCATTTTAGAATTTATATAAACAATAATTATAACCATGTTGATCAATTCACCTTTGCACTTAAGCTTAAGATATTCAATTATAAATTCAATGGTCATGATCATACCAGTCACAATTCAACTTTGCACTACAGGCCAAAGAGAACCCTAGTCATGATCATACCAATAATCTACCCATCTTTACACTCCAGTGAAAGAGAATTTTAACATCAAGGTTATAAAAATGTTATATATAATAGTAAAATCAATATAATCAAAACATCTAGATTTAATCTCAAGAGTAATATTCATAAATCAACTATAATTTAGTTAGAAAAAGAAACCAATGTTGTCGTGAATAGTAACTCGTGAATAGTAATCCCGACACAAAAAGGTAGAAATTCCACAATAAAATCTATACCAATATTTCGGTATAATGATATTGAAAGAATAACATTTCTTAAGCTTATAAACAATTTATTTAAATTGTTTACACTTTACTAAATAATGCATTTAATCATTCCAAAATACCAAACTCATAAGATTTCATCACCAATAACCAAAACCCTCATCAAAAATCTGCATATACCTCATATAGGATTCTCAAGCCATAAAATCCTATTTTCCAATTTTTTACTTCACATAACATATTTAATTCATTTACTCATAACTAGACGTTTTCATGAAAAATACCAAATCAGTTCCAAAAATATTTCTTTTCTGGAATTTAGCATAATATAGTTCCATATTGAACATATATTTTTCTCAGAATTTTTAAAAGTCATTTACTATTTTTCATATGGCCAAAATAGCCGAATATTTAGACATTTATCAAAAATTATACTTTTATCTAAAAATTCTGAAATTCACAGAGTATACTCCTATCATATACATGTACTCCCAATAAAAATTTCATCAATTTTAGAGTTAACCACAAGAAATTATAAGCTGTTACTTTTAAAATAGTCTTTTCTCATAAAATTCATAACTCTCAATCTATACATCCAAAAATCACCATTTTTGGACACAATCAAGAAAACTCATCAAAATATCATTTCAAATTTTTCCAGAATTTTTGAAGTTCAGAAAAATTACGAAATTAAAAATCATAACAACCCTTAAAATCCCTTACTATCCCTTACTATCCCTTACCTCAAAAGAGCAGTACTTCTGACTGGATATCGGATATGATGCTGAAGGAAACTTACACTGATGAATAGAAACTCACCAAGTATCTAAAAACTCACAAAATATGCTTCATAATATAGAGAGAGAAAGAGAGAAAGCTTATGTTTCTGGTGTGATTTTCAATTCTAACTTAGCCCTCTATTTATAGGAAAATTTTGGTAGGTTTGACCTGCAACCTAATGGCTTTACCTGCTACTATTCCCACCCACCACATTTGAAATATAATTCAGCACATTTCTTCACCAACCACAAGTGGAGCCCACCAATTCTAGAATTTTCCACCAAAATGATAAACTCCAAAAATTCAACAATTTCTGAACCAGTCATCTCGTAAAATTCATAACAAATCATACGTTCATTTTTAACGGTTCAAAATTTGTGGACATATACTCAACTTATATATGTATAACATATCCAAAAATTACCACGATCCAACGGTCGGATTAAAAATTATAACCCCCGCAAAATATCTCAAAAATCCTGATTTTTAATACCTCCATTCCGACAAAAATACGGATAAAAATCTCAACATTAACTCCTTCATTTTTTAACCACAAAAATATATCCCTCATTTATATCCACATAAAATAAATATTTTCTTATCATATGAATCAATAATTAATTATTCACAAATAATATTACAGAATCACATTTATGACAACCAGGCCGTTCCCAGGAAAGAGGGGGCTTTTCAATAAGAATTTCTCCTTACTGGCGCGCAATTAGATGACCAAACCTCTCCTTAGACAGAACTTTCTAGACATTGCCAATAATGTTATCTAATAATATTATTCAAATAATATGAATTATTGATCTGATAATAGAAAATACTGTGCAGCAACAATTATTGAAACAAAAATAATATAAAATATCAACGCAACAATTATTGAATCAATAAAATAAAATATTGAACAGTAATTACTGTAACAATTATTGAGTAGTGCCTTTTTACGTAAGAATCAATAATTTCAAAAATACTATGCAATACCGTGTGCTACTGTGCAATAACGCGTATTACTGTATTTTAACCACCGGGTATTCCAACAGTGTTAACGGTAACAACTACGCCGTTATTTGTAAAAACTCAAATTTGTCGTTTTCTTCACCCGACAGTTATTCTGTTATGGGGCCCACAAATGGCTGCGCCGTCGTACGAATATTCCCCGACAGAAAGAATATTCCACGACCAAACGAATATTCCCCGACAACAATGATTATTTTATAACCACTTGCTTATTTTGAAAAAAAATCATATTTCACTCATAACTTTAAACTTTTATCAATTTAACCATTTACTGAATAGTAATTATAAGAAAAATTGAATACTTTTATTTCATAAAATTCGGGGTCTTACAATCTCCCCTCCTTATGAAATTTCGTCTCCGAAATTTACGTACCTGGTATTTCAAAGAGTTGAGAATACCTTCCTTTCATTTCAGATTCCATCTTCCCTGTCATCATAATTTCTCCATTGCTCATCTCCTGTATTTCAAATATCATTCTAGAATACAGCTTCAAAACAAGGGTTAATTTAACAAATTAACATATCACATAATATCCCAATATTATGACTGACCAACAAATAAGCTTAGGTAGGACACACTAGCGAAGGATTTACTCATCTCTCCCCTCCTAGTTATATTCCCCGATCTCCGCCAGAGATCATATCCCTAAGCTCTGATACCACCTGTAACAACCCCAAAATAGGTTCATTCCACCCAACCCATTCTGAGTCGTCAAATACATGGTACAGAAAATAACTACAACTTTATTACAACAATTGTCGTGCAAAATACAACAACACATATGCTGTGAGTTTGGATACAAATATATACCAAATGTGACTCATGTTCCAACCGTGGACATCACCTCACAATAACACCTTACATAAAGGTATAGTCAAAAACTGTTTTAGAAATTAGAATATTTGGGAAGTGCTCAAGAAAACCTTCGTACATGGGAGGCCACGCATCTAGGTTATGATAGATATCATATGGCCACAGAATTATCCTTGGTTGACCCAATAGACCCCAAAGAAAAACGAGAAGATTACTATCATATTCTTCCCAATGGTGAGTCTTCTCTTGACATATCATTATCTCTACTGTCTCTAATTGAGAATTATACTTCAAACAAACACCAAGATTATATAGGTAGTGCCCATAGATATACTCAGCAAGTGGATGAGCACATCCCTGTCTTATGATGACACGAGGTTGTATGTCGTTAGACATCTTGTATGATAGTGGCAAACCACCCTTCCAACGTTGGGTACACCTTACCCTATTGGATTCACCAAATATAACTACTAAATGAACTTTTCTATACTGCTTCGGGAGAACATCCACAGCTAGAGACCACTGTTCTATTTCCCCGTTACCCTCGCTCGACCCAGCTACACTCTTATTACCTGAAAGGAATTGTGAAGCAAAAGGGTGAGCACAACTAGCTCAGTAAAGAATATCATGACTAAAGATAATTCAATTATCAATAGCCTTCATCAACAATAAATCAGAGATTTAGAACATATGGTAAATGATAAAAATTTCAACCATAGTTGCAGCGGAACGAGCAATCCATTAGAAGAGTCAAATAGACTATAAAGTCTATTATCTTCTCCATGTTAAAAATCCACCAACAATATTTTATCCATGTAACATCACTCAACAGTTCCTTTCCACAATCATATGAATAACTCATAATCATAATTGTGACTATAAATTTTTCTTCGCACCCAGGACGAAGAATATTTTCATCACCTGTCTTTACCTGAAACATCAAAGATCATGGTTATACCAAATCACAGTTCCTGTTCATAATCATACTAATAATTTCATCTTTGCACTACGGGCCAAAGATATTCGTCAACAGTTTATCTTTGCACTATTGGCCAAAGATATTCAACAACAGTTCATCTTTGCACTACAGGCCAAAGATATTCAACAACATATCATCTTTGCACTACAGGCCAAAGATATTCATCAACAGTTCATATTTGCACTACAGGCCAAATATATTCATCAACAGTTCATATTTGCACTACATGCCAAATATATTAATATCTCAAAGAATTATAATCATTTTAGAATTTATATAAACAATAATTATAACCATGTTGATCAATTCACCTTTGCACTTAAGCTTAAGATATTCAATTATAAATTCAATGGTCATGATCATACCAGTCACAATTCAACTTTGCACTACAGGCCAAAGAGAACCCTAGTCATGATCATACCAATAATCTACCCATCTTTACACTCCAGTGAAAGAGAATTTCAACATCAAGGTTATAAAAATGTTATATATAATATAAAATCAATATAATCAAAACATATAGATTTAATCTCAAGAGTAATATTCATAAATCAACTATAATTTAGTTAGAAAAAGAAACCAATGTTGTCGTGAATAGTAACTCGTGAATAGTAATCCCGACACAAAAAGGTAGAAATTCCACAATAAAATCTATACCAATATTTCGGTATAATGATATTGAAAGAATAACATTTCTTAAGCTTATAAACAATTTATTTAAATTGTTTACACTTTACTAAATAATGCATTTAATCATTCCAAAATGCCAAACTCATAAGATTTCATCACCAATAACCAAAACCCTCATCAAAAATCTGCATATACCTCATATAGGATTCTCAAGCCATAAAATCCTATTTTCCAATTTTTTACTTCACATAACATATTTAATTCATTTACTCATAACTAGTACGTTTTCATGAAAAATACAAAATCAGTTCCAAAAATATTTCTTTTCTGGAATTTAGCATAATATAGTTCCATATGAACATATATTTTTCTCAGAATTTTTAAAAGTCATTTACTATTTTTCATATGGCCAAAATAGCCGAATATTTAGACATTTATCAAAAATTATACTTTTATCTAAAAATTCTGAAATTCACAGAGTATACTTCTATCATATACATGTACTCCCAATAAAAATTTCATCAATTTTGGAGTTAACCACAAGAAATTATAAGCTGTTACTTTTAAAATAGTCTTTTCTCATAAAATTCATAACTCTCAATCTATACATCCAAAAATCACCATTTTTGGACACAATCAAGAAAACTCATCAAAATATCATTTCAAATTTTTCCAGAATTTTTGAAGTTCAGTAAAATTACGAAACTAAAAATCATAACAACTCTTAAAATCCCTTACTATCCCTTACTATCCCTTACCTCAAAAGAGCAGTACTTCTGACTGGATATCGGATATGATGCTGAAGGAAACTTGCACTGATGAATAGAAACTCACCAAGTATCTAAAAACTCACAAAATATGCTTCATAATATAGAGAGAGAAAGAGAGAAAGCTTATGTTTTTGGTGTGATTTTCAATTCTAACTTAGCCCTCTATTTATAGGAAAATTTTGGTAGGTTTGACCTGCAACCTGATGGCTTTACCTGCTACTATTCCCACCCACCACATTTGAAATATAATTCAGCACATTTCTTCACCAACCACAAGTGGGGCCCACCAATTCTAGAATTTTCCACCAAAATGATAAACTCCAAAAATTCAACAATTTCTGAACCAGTCATCTCGTAAAATTCATAACAAATCATACGTTCATTTTTAACGGTTCAAAATTTGTGGACATATACTCAACTTATATATGTATAACATATCCAAAAATTACCACGATCCAACGGTCGGATTAAAAATTATAACCCCCGCAAAATATCTCAAAAATCCTAATTTTTAATACCTCCATTCCGACAAAAATACGGATAAAAATCTCAACATTAACTCCTTCATTTTTTTAACCACAAAAATATATCCCTCATTTATATCCACATAAAATAAATATTTTCTTATCATATGAATCAATAATTAATTATTCACAAATAATATTACAGAATCACATTTATGACAGCCAGGCCGTTCCCAGGAAAGAGGGGGCTTTTCAATAAGAATTTCTCCTTACTGGCGCGCAATTAAATGACCAAACCTCTCCTTAGACAGAACTTTCTAGACATTGACAATAATGTTATCTAATAATATTATTCAAATAATATGAATTATTGATCTGATAATGGAAAATACTGTGCAGCAACAATTATTGAAACAAAAATAATATAAAATATCAATGCAACAATTATTGAATCAATAAAATAAAATATTGAACAGTAATTACTGTAACAATTATTGAGTAGTGCCTTCTTACGTAAGAATCAATAATTTCAAAAATACTATGCAATACCGTGTGCTACTGTGCAATAACGCGTATTACTGTATTTTAACCACCGGGTATTCCAACAGTGTTAACGGTAACAACTACGCCGTTATTTGTAAAAACTCAAATTTGTCGTTTTCTTCACCCGATAGTTATTCTGTTATGGGGCCCACAAATGGCTGCGCCGTCGTACGAATATTCCCCGACAGAAAGAATATTCCACGACCAAACGAATATTCCCCGACGACAATGATTATTTTTAACCACTTGCTTATTTTGAAAAAAAATCATATTTCACTCATAACTTTAAACTTTTATCAATTTAACCATTTACTGAATAGTAATTATAAGAAAAATTGAATACTTTTATTTCATAAAATTCGGGGTCTTACATATACGGTTCAAGTTTCTGTCAGCACAATACCCGAAATTCAGTCAGAAGTACGATTATTTTGAGATAAGGGATGTTATTTTATTCGAAAATGATATTATTTCTTCAATATCATTATGTCGAAATATTGGTTGGAAATTTTTATCAAATTTGAAACTTTTCACGTCGGAGTTACTATTCATGAGTTACTATTCACGAGTTACTATTCATCAAAAAATGAAATTTTCTTCTTTTTGTCCAAAATATCTATTCTGGGTACTAGCTTTGATTGTATCCATGCTTTGATCATTCTTGAATTTTACTTCACTATGAATAATTATAAGGTATTTTTGGACATGGATAAATCGAAATACGAATCCTTAATATTTGTTATTTTGTTTCACTGGATTCGTTTTCTTTAAGATATTTTTCATCATCCTCAGTCCTAAATGATGATATTACTAAATAACTTTGGCATGTAGTGCAAAGATGAATGATTAATTGATGAATATCTTTGGCCCGTAGTGTAAAGATGAACAAGTGTTGAGATGAACATGACCGACAGGTAATACAAATGAATATCTTTGGCCTGTAGTGCAAAGATGAATATTTGATTAAAGATGGTTATTGATTGTTGTTACAGGGATAAAATATTGATGATGGACTTTTAAATCTTAGAAGATAGTAGAACTCATTCTCTACTTGACTCTTCTAATGGTTTGTTGTTTCCGCTGAAGTTATTGATTTAAAACTTGTTGTATATTTTATTCTATTAGATTTTTCCCTGTTGAAGACTAACGATAATTTGTTCTGTATTATCTTAGTTATAATGTTCTTTACTGGGCTAGTTGAGCTCACCCTTTTCCTTTTTGTTCCATTTTTCTCAGGAGGCGAGAATGTAGCGAGTACTAGTCGGGGTATGGAATGATGGTTCTAGAAGTTATTTTAGTAGTCCTCACTATTTTTGTAAAATAATGTATCAATAATTGTAATGAGGACTTATTTGAGTGTGGATATTGTCTAGATGACAATATTTGTATTTAAACTCACAGTTCTTATGTTGTAACAGTAAAGATGTAGTTGTTTCTGTACCATATACTTTGGCGACTCAGAATGGGTGTTGTATACCTATTTTGGAGGCGTCACAAAGATGGCTATGAACAGTAGCCGACTTTATCCCAACAAACACGAATTCCACCCACCAAATAGTAATATTAACACATACAATTGGTATAGAACTATTACAAACATGTTTGCTAACATATTCAATCAATTAGAACAATTTAACAACAACTTAAACTAGTTTAATTCCTCAAATTCCATATTTTCATATGAAAACTCTATTTTTGAGTTTCTTCACAAAAATCATCGCTGTAATCTCAGTTCTATACTAAATCACTTCGTTCAAACTATGTTTTCTTTGTTTCTTAATGAATTAGCATAAACAAGACCCAATTTACAGTTTCACATACAAATTGACCACTAAAATTGGTACTTACATAAGCCACATACCAAAATATATACACTGTCATAATTTTTCCTACTTTTAAAAACGAAATTAGCATACAATTCATGTTTAAACGTAAACTCTAGCATTATAAACACGTATAATCATAATTACCAACTATATATATCCACCATTCAACAATTTGATTTCACAGAACATATGATTTTATGTCGTAAAAACCCATACACACACACACACATACACACACACACACACACACACACACACACACACACACACATATATATATATATATATATATATATATATAATATAGAGATTATGGAACACACCTTCAAATTGCTCAGACAATCTTTGCTAAACCACTGAAACTGCTTGGTAATCCTTAGGTTTTCTCTCAATCTCTCTCAATTCTCAATTCTCTGAACTCTCAGACTTAGCCAAGTATGTGTAAAGAAAACTAATATGGCCAAGCATAAAAATAAAACTGATAAATCTTAATACGCATACTAATTGTAATATCAGTTACATAATAAACGTATATGTAATAATTATATTTTATTTATTATTTTAATTTATTTTATTTATTATTTTAATTTATTTTATTTATTTTATTATAATTTAAAATTTAAAAAAATTTCAAAAGTCATAAGGCTCTGTTTGGCAAAACTCTTTAAAATTAAAGACTTAATATTTTAAGCCTTGTTTAACAAAACTACATTAAACTTCTTTAATTTATTTTAATAAATAATTTAGTTTATTATTTATAATCACATATTATTTATTTGAATTTTTATATCTAATATTAACCAAATAAATTAATTACGCATACTATATTTTAAATAAAAATTCCACTTAAACAATTATCACAAAATTATAATTTCATTATAATTTTATTTAATAATTTAATATACCATTTAAATTATTAAATCAACACAACAATATAACATTTCATGTTATATTACAACTCTCTAAATTATAAATTCAATTAATTTAAAATATTATCTAATAAATTTAGATTCATAAATATTTACTAACAACCACTATATCAAATAAAATATTTATTCAACAATTTCAACAATAAACATATCAAATAAATATTTATATAATTCAATAAATATTTAAAATTACAATTTGAAATTCTAGATTATTACAAAGTCAGCCGCAATGATTACAAAATAAATGGTTGTGAATTTCATATAAAGGCATACGGGTGCGGTAAAAGAACAACGAACTCTGGAGTGCGTGTCCAAGGAGATTGTTACAATGAGCTTAGTCGTTCCTTTTATGGGGAGTTGGAGGAAATCGTAGAGTTGTCGTACAAGGGCACGTATGGGGGTCATATTAACTTGTTCAAGTGGCGTTGGTTTGATTCAGAAAAAGGAATACGTGTTAACAGACATGGAATCGTAGATATTGACTTCCATAGGTCTGCGTACTCCAACGAACCATTTGTTTTACCAACTTAAACAGTACAAGTATACTACATTCCTAGTCCTGTTAGGAAAAGGGATAGACAGCCTACAGATTGACAAGTTGTAATTCATACTCCCGTGCGCAGTCGTATAGAAGTAGTTGATGGGGAGATTCACCAAGAGCAGATGCTTCATAGACAAACTATAATAAATGTGGAGGACGACAATAAAGTAATCCAGTTAGATGGTGAAGATGAACCACATGAATTAGATCTTGAGTCAATACTTGTGTCAGATGACATTGATACTGAGGAGGAAGAGTTATTAACTGACACTGACACTGAATCTGAAGCAGATGATGGTTATGAATTTGCAATACGTATACAAGATGATTCTGACTCAGACGTTGACACTTGAACAAACGAAATGTATGTTTAGCATTACATGTTCTTTATATCATTGTCATGTTTATGTACTTAACTATTTAAATACAATTTCCTGTCATTATTGTCATTTTATATTCATATATACATGTAATCAAATATAACTCATACTAACATCTTTATATCATTGTCATGTTTATGTACTTGACTATTTAAATGCAATTTCCTGTCATTATTGTCATTTTATATTCATATATGCATGTAATCAAATATAACTCATACTAACATCTTGAAATTTGTAATATATAGATGTCTTCTGAAGCAGCACAAAAAAAGTGCGGCTTGGGTAGGGGGCCTAATCATGTGCCAAAGTACCTTACTAATCCGAATGATAGGATTCTTATTCAGATTCGTCCTCCTCCAAACAGCACGTACATCCGCATCATTTATATATAAGCATTTTAGATTCCATTTATACAAGAAATATAACTAATGTAAATTGCTTTAAATATTATAATGTATCTACTTATCTTTGATGTAAATTGTTATATATTATAGTGTATAACTAATGTAAATTCTTATATCATTGTCATCATCCTCATCCTTAAATTGTGATGAAAGTCATCTTTGACCCGTAGTGCATAGATGGACTGTTAATTGGTATGATTATGACCAAAAATTATGTATCGGTATAATCATGACATGTAATGTTACAAATGATGTGGTAAAAGTCTTCATTAGCCCGTAGTGCATTGATGGACAGTTGTTGGCATGATTATGACCATTGGTGATAATAACGAATATCCTTGGCCCGTAGTGCATGGATAATTCGTGGATGTGATACCAATGAATATCCTTGGCTCGTAGTGCATGGATAATTCGATGATGTGGATTATTTATTGAGCTGTGTTACAGCAATAAAATATTGATGATGAACTCTTAAATCATAGAAGATAGTAGATATCATGCTCTACTTAACTTTTTTAATGGATTGTTTGTTCCGCTGCTGTTAAACTTGTTGTCTATTGTATTCTATCAGTTTAACACTGTTGAATGCTAACGATAATTTATTCTGCATTATCTTAGTCATAATATTCTTTACTGGGCTAGTTGTGTAAGACCTCAACTTTTATGAACAAAGATTAATTTTCTCGAAATATCTTTTTGAATAATAAGTTGTGGATTTGATATAATGTTATAGTTGTAGGTAATATTTATAAATTTTACAAACTAAGCAAGTTGTCATAAAAAATTCGATTGGTCGAGGAATATTCATTTTATCAGGGAATATTCGTACGACGGCACAATCATTGGTGGACCCCATAACGGAATTACTGTCGGAGTTAGAAAACGACAGAAATAACTTTTTATAAAAATAACTGCAAAAGTTTTACCGTTAACTGTTGAAATACCCGGTGATAAAAGTACAGTAATACGCGTGGTTGCATAGTAGCACACGGTATTTGATGCTTACGTGAGAAGTCACTCAGTTATACTCAATTATTACTACAGTAATTGTTGTATAGTATCTCACGCTATTGATTCAATTATTGTTATAATATTTTATATTATTAAATCAATAATTGAGACGAAAAAGTTATTCATATTATTATTTGCATTATTAACAATGTCTAGAAAGTTATGTCGAGAAAAGAGGTTTGGTCAACTAATTGCGCGCCATTAGGGAGAAATTCTTATCGGAAAGCCCCCTCTTTCTTGGGAATGATCTAGTTGTTAATATTACAAGTTATAATATTATTGATGAATAATTATTGTTTAAAAATGTGTTTTGTGAAGCCAAGTGAATTGAGATAAATAGAGGAATTTTTTATGAAGTATTTGTTATAAATTTTGCTTATTATATGAACCCCCACTTACTCATTTTTCAAAATTATCGGTAGAAGTAATCTCAATTTTATATATATATATATATATATATATATATATATATATATATATATATATATATATGGCAAAGGGTTAAAAAAAGCCCCTGATAGTTACCCCGATGTCCCACTTTCACCCTAAACTATTTTTTTTTCCAAAAGTACCCTTAACGTTATATTTTTTGGGTCGTCCGTGCCCCTGCCGTTAACAGAAGACAAACGGGATTAAAATATGATGAAGTGGCAGGCTTAAATATAAAATTTATTCTAAATAAAACAATATATATCATTTAATCAAAACAAAAAATGCTAAAATTCAAAATAAAAAAAGCATAACATATTTACATCATTTAATCAAAATAATAAAATTCAAATTATTTTGTTAACTAATCAAAACAACTGATTAAATAAAATAAGTTGTATAACATATTTACATCATTTAATCAAAATACTAAAATTCAAAATATAACATATTTACATCAAATACTAATTAAAAAAATTACTAAAATATTAATTAAAAAAATACTAAAATACAAAAACAAAATCAAATTAAAAAAATACTAAAATACTAACATTCAAATTATTTTGTTAATTACTAAAAACAACAAAAATTCAAAAATTGATGATGTAATAATCTATACATAACAGTATATGTTATAATTTAATGATGTAATAATATTTTTTAAAAATGTATTCAAAAATTCAAATTACATCATAATATTTTTAAATTGATATGATTTTAAAAATTAATATTAAAAATTACTAAAATAATCATAATACTCCAGTTTTGAATTTTAAAAATATTATTTAGTATTATGATTTTAGTAATTTAAAATTTTTATATCAATTAGTATTTAGTATTATGATTTTATTATTTTAATGATGTAATTTGAATTTTTGTTGTTTTGATTAATTAACAAAATAATTTAAATTTTAGTATTTTTAGTATTTTTTTAATTTGATTTTTTTAGTATTTTAGTTTTTTTTAATTAGTATTTTAGTATTTTTTTTTTCCAATTAGTATTTGATTTAAATATGTTATGTTTTGAATTTTAGTATTTTGATTAAATGATGTAAATATGTTATACAACTTATTTTATTTAATTAGTTATTTTGATTAGTTAATAAAATAATTTAAATTTTATTATTTTGATTAAATTATATAAATATGTTATGCTTTTTTTATTTTGAATTTTAGTATTTTTGTTTTGATTAAATGATATATATTGTTTTATTTAGAATATATTTTAGATTTAAGCCTACCACGTCATCACATTTTAACCCCGTTTGTCTTCTGTTAACGGCAGGGACACGGGAGACCCAAAAAATATAACATTAAGAGTACTTTTGGAAAAAAATTAATTTAGGGTGTAAGTGGGACATCGGGGTAAATATTAGAGGCTTTTTTGACCCTTTGCCCATATATATATATATATATATATATATATATATATATATATATATATATATATATATATATATATATATATAGTTTTGTTTTATTAAATTATAAATAGAATATATTATATTTTATTTAAAGTTTCAATATTCTTATGAAATAATATTTTCTTCCATACTCTGTAGTATGTAAGTAATATTATTTCGTTTCAGATTCTGAATTCTATACTTATTTTGTTAAGTATTACTTCTATACTCCTTGCAATTAATAAAATATCCTTGAAATTTGCGTTTCATCTAGTATCTTTTCACGAAAATATTATTCTGAACATTCTTGATAATTTTTAATCTTTTGATGCCGGGGTACTATTCACAGGGTACTATTTCTGAAGTACTATTCACGGGATACTATTCACTCAGGTATTATTCACCTGGGGTACTATTCATGAAAAAAAAATTGATTTTATTTCCGTCCAAATCATTTTTGATACAATATTATTCTTGAATTTTACTCCACAAAACAGTATCATGTTGGCAATTTGGACATTATTGAATTCTGGATAAATTGAATTATAAATCTTTACAATTTATCCTTGCTCTCATTTAATTTTACTTTCTCCGTACAAGTTTACTTGTCCTAGTTTGAAAATACACGTTTATTAAGAAGAAGAAATAATCTTGAGTTTACCCATCATAACTTTTCTATTATCATGTTTTTTTGTCGTATTTAATCTCCTAGTTCTTTCTTTGAATAATAAAATAGAGAAGAGAAGGAAAAAGAGTGTGGTTATGTGTCAAAAGTAATAGTACTACTTTTTCCAATGTATATAATGTTGTTTTTAATAAAAAAAAATTTAAGTTAATTGAGGGTAGTATAAGAAAAGTAAGGTAAATAATACTATTAAAAAGAAAAAAGGACAAATAAATTTGAACATACCAAAAAGAATTTGCGAACATCTTTTGAGGACGGATAGAATAGATCATAATTTTAGTGGGTGGATATTTAATCTCAAAATTTATTACGTTACAATTTTAGTGGTGGATATTGTCTCAAAATTTAATATATTACTTTCGGTGGTGGATATTAAATTTGATTGTGTCCTTTACACGTCTTCAATTTTTTAGATTATATATATCTTTTTAATTTCTCAAACAATTAATAAAATCAACACCTATTTTTATTTACATAATAACACCGACAACGAAAAATAAATAAATATTTTTTGTCATTCGATTAATGTGTGTATTTTAGTAACATTTGTATAGTTATAAAACATTTTTTTGAAAAAAATATATGAATAAATTATTATATCATTGTCATCATCCTCATGCTTATATTATGATAAAAATCATCTTTGGCCTGTAGTGCATAAATGGACTATTGATTGGTATGATTGTGACTAGGGATTATTCGGTAAAATCATGACCTGTAATGTTACAAACGATGTGGTAAAAGTCCTCATTGGCCCGTAGTGCAGTAATGGACAGTTGTTGGTATGATCATGACCATTGGTGATAACACGAATATCATTGGCACGTAATGCATGCATAATTCGTGGATGTGATACTAACGAATATCTTTGGCCCGTAGTGTATGGATAATTTAGTGATGTGGATTATTTATTAAGCTGAGTCCCAGCGATAAAATTGATGATAAACTTTTTTAAATCATAGAAGATAGTAAATATCATGCTCTACTTGACTCTTCTAATGGATTGCTTGTTCCGCTGCAGTTAAACTTGTTGTTTATTGTATTCTATCAGTTTAACACTGTTGAAGGCTAACGATAATTTATTCTGCATTATCTTAGTCATAATATTTCTTACTGGGCTAGTTGAGCTTTCCCTTTTGCTTTTATTGTTCTCTTCAGGAAATGAGAACGTAGCCGGGACTAGTCGGAGAATTGAGTGACAGTCCGAGAAGGTGGTTGTAGTAGTCCTCACTATTTTATAAAGTGTGATAATAATTGTAATGAGGACTCCATTTGAGTTTGTATATTGTCTAAAAGACAATATTCGTGTTAAAACTCTCAGCTTGTGTTGTATAATTAAGTTTATATTTATATTCTCTACCATGTATTTGGCGACTCAAAATGGGTTATGTATACTTAGTTTGGGGGCGTCACAGTTGGTATCAAAGCTTAGGGATATGATCCCTAGCTGAGATTTGAGACTAGAACTAGGGGAGACGTGTAAGACCCCAACTTTTATAAATAAAGACGAATTTTCTATAAATATCATTTTTGAATATTATGGAGTTAATTTGATATAATGTTACAGTTGTGGGTAATATTTATAAATTTTTTAAAGTACGCAAGTTGTTATATAATATTCGATTGGTCGAGAAATATTCGTTTTAACAGAGAATATTCGTACAACGGCACAATCATTGGTGGACCCCACAACCGAATTATTGTCGGATTGAGAAAACGACAAAAATATTTTACTAAAAATAACGGCAGAAGTTTTACCATTGATACTGTTGAACTACTCGGTAGTAAAAGTATAGTAATGCGTATAGTTGCATAGTAGCACACGGTATTGATTATTAATGCTTATGTGAGAAGTCACTCAGTTTGATTCAATTATTGTCAGTTAATAATATGAATTATTTAGCGACAATGACGTTTTGTTTTATTCGTATTATTAACGTAATAAAACAGAAACATCTTTTTATATAAAACAGAATACTTTATTAAAGTTATTCTATAAATAGAATATATTATATTTTATTTAAAAGATTTTTCTTTAAATATGGACCGTCAGATTAAAGTAATCAATCTGGACCGTTCATGGATTAGTTACTATGCATTCTATTTTTCTATAAATAGCAGCTCATTCCTTCATTATTTCTTATGAATTCACTGAACTCTAGAGAGAGAAACTATAGAGAGAAACTATACAAAGAGAGAAGAAAAGTATTCTGCTACTTAACTACTTCCTTATTTCAGCTCTTCTTTAAAACGGTAAGGGGTGTTATTCTTTCTTATTCATGAAGAGAACTGTTGTTATTCTATTTCTTATTATTCTGTTGGAATAACCTGTATACGCGGTCTACCCTATACTTGGTGACATTCTTCTATTATTCTGTTGGAACATCATGTCTGTGTGTTTTACACCGGACCTGGTTCCGTCTTTATTATTATTCTGTTAGAATATCCTGTCTGTGTGTTTTACACCAGACCTGGTTCCGTCTTTATTATTATTCTGTTGGAACATCCTGTCTGTGTGTGTTACACCGGACCTGGTTCCGTCTTTATTAATATTCTGTTGGAACATCCTGTCTGTGTGTTTTACACCGGACCTGGTTTCGTCTTTATTATTATTCTGTTGGAATATCCTGTCTGTGTGTTTTACACCGGACCTGGTTCCGTCTTTATTAATATTCTGTTGGAACATCCTGTCTGTGCGTTTACGTCGGACCTGGTTCCATTATTTATTATTCTGTTGAAATAATTTGTCTGTGCGGTCTATCGCATGCCGGGTGATTTCTTTTGTTATTCCATTCTTTATTATACTCAGTTGGTTAAGTTTTAACTTCAATACTCCATGAAATTAGTGGAATATCCTTGATAATTATGGTTCATTCAGTATCTTTTCATGAAAATATTCTTCTAAGCATTCTTGAATTTTACTCCACAAAATAGTATCATGTTGACAATTTGGACGTTGTTAATTCTTGGATAATTTAATTCTTGAACTTGTTTTATTGAATTCTTATATCATTGTCATCATCCTCATGTTTATAAAATGTTAAAAGTCATTTGTGGCCTGTAGTGCATAGATGGACTTGGTATGATTATGACCAGGGATTATTCGGTATAATCATGACCGTAATATTACAAATGATGTGGTAAAAGTTCTCATTGGCCCGTAGTGCATTGAGGGACAGTTGTTGGCATGATCATGACCATTAATGAATACACGAATATCCTTGGCCGTAGTGCAGGGGTGATTCGATGATGTGAATTATTTTATTAAGTTGAGTCTCAGCGATAACAGTGTTGAAAAACCTTTTAAATCATAGAAGATAGTAGATTTTATTTTCTACTTGACTCTTTTAATGGATTGCTTGTTCCGCTGCAGTTAAACTTAATGTTCGTTATATTTTATCAATTTAACACTGTTGAAGGCTAATGATAATTTATTCTGCATTATCTTAGTCATAATATTTCTTACTGTGCTAGTTGAGCTCACCCTTTCTTTCACTGTTCTCTTCAGGACATGAGAATATAGCTGGGACGAGTCGGGGAACGGAGTGATGGACTAGATGATAGTATTAGTAGTCCTCACTATTCTATGTAATAGTGTGATAATAATTATAATGAGGACTCCTTTTGAGTATGGATACTCTCTAGAAGATAATATTTGTATTTAAACTCACAGTTTATATTTTGTCGTATTGTGCACGACAGTTGTATTAGTAAGTTGTATTTGAATTTTGTACCATGTATCTGGCAACCCAAGATGGGTGATGTATGCCTATTTTTGGGGGCGTCACAGTTGGTATCAGAGCTTAGGGATGTGACACCCCCAAATCCGGGTACTTCGATTCCACGGGATTTGGTGCTCACTGTACAAACATCATCTATCTATCTACCCATAAATAATATCAAACCATACAATAGATAGAAATCATAATAAAATCTCTTCCCTTAAGGGTTACATCAACTGATTCATAAATAAATCCCAGGTTACTCTAACCTTAAAACATCTGTGCGGAATTCTAAACAAATAAGTCTTAACATCAACATAACTCAAGTCTTAAACAAATACATCAGTTAATAAATAACAGGTCTTCATCATTTGTTAACTTTGCCCTTGCCCTTACTAGTGGAGGGTTCATCGCTTCTTTCATTCTTAACTGCAATGTTATTATTAAGCAAGAGTGAGCACAAATGCCCACAAGTATAATAATGAAATAACATTATAATAGCATGCGATTAAATCAAAGACATCCGAATAAAAGCTCAACTTTTGAATCGAGAATGAATAATAAGAATCAAAAGAATTCTGAGGGTCATAAGACCTTGAACTATGTCCTAGGTTAACAAGAAATATACTTGAAACCTTTAACAGTCATAAGACTATGGACCTTCTTCTCGTACTTAGGGGGATCGGCCCTTAGTACCATACTGTGCACAATATCTTAACGCTAAAGCGTAATTAATCCCCTATACAGGGTTGTTCATCTCAGTTTGACATTCGAGTCCGCACCATAGGAAGTTTGGTTTGGATAATTCATCACGGGTTCTGAAATTTAGAACGCTCATCAACTATGGACTAGTTGAATCAATATGGTTCACTAGTCTAATAAGGTTCAACAATAATTGATATTCGATTTGAATAATAATCTCAAACGTATACAATAGAACGATTATTGTATAACTGAATCATGCTTTGACAATATAGATAATCTGTAATATCATACTTGAACTTGAATAATAGAATGATAACTTATTCAAGGTAATTAATAATCTTGAAAGATATTAAAAAGTAGTGTTAAGAAACTTGCTCAACATAAAAGTAACGTTTAAGTTTAAATAAACTTGCTCAATAGAATGGATTTAGGGATAGGATACTTGCTCAATGTAAAAGTAAAGTTGAGAAACTTGCCTCGTGCGTAGATTACACTTTAACTAAGCACGTTCTTTGATTTAAATCCTACATATCATTCACATTTACAATACCAGTTAATTACAACTTAACTAATCAACATAAACCCATTCTCTTTGTCTACTTGATTTATTGACTATACTTAATCACTTTATCACATTTACTGCCACATAAAACCACTTCATGAATAATAATCTAATTATGAAATCAATAATTTAATCCACATGTAATTATGTTATTTACATGTTATACAACTATCTTATCATCACATTATTCTTCTAACATGTTTACATGTTCATTACAATAATCCACTAACACATTGTTAGACTTAAACATTTTTTTAAAATCTCATTTCTGAGTTTTCTGGGGAGTGGTGCTGCGGCGCCACTATTGAACTAAGGATTCGCGCTGTGGCGCCGTGGCGCTGTGGCCGGGCCCTTGGCGCTGCGGCGCTGTGGCGCCGTGGCTCGAGACATGGCGCTACGGCACGGTGGCGCTGCGGCGCGGGAAATGAACTGGTAGCCGGCGCTGCGGCGCGGCATACCAGATACAGAAATGGAAGTTCGCGAAAATCGCAGAACTTGCCAATTTCTCCCAATTTCTTAAAGTTCTACTCGAAATTAAACATACCCATATGCTATAATTTATATATAATCATTACCCAACATTTATATACTGACAAAACCAATTTTAAGCACTTATTAACAGATTTAAAGCCTAACAAAATTACTGACTTTGATGTTCGTGAAGTTTAGAAAACTTTATATGAAAATTCTCCCTACGGATTCGTTATAACACCGAATCCGTTCATTTAAACTCCGATCTCTCCGAATCGACATGCTCAATAATGTAAGGGTGTAAATTTTAGGGATAATATATAATCCATACGTCAATTATCACATATATGGCCATATGGCGATATCACGTACTCTGTTTATTTTGAAAAATATATGTACGACATGTTTTCACAACACTGATGTTATGGTTTGCAACATATACATAATTAAACATGATTTGATACAACGTAACACACATATAAACTTATAATCATATCATATTCCAATCTACAAGGATTTACAGAAAACTGTGAAGCCATTTTATGAAAACTAAAAAGACGTAACTTGAAATTGGGTTGGAGAGAATTACCCAGAGTTATAAATAATGGAAGAAATGATCAGATGATCCTTTCTCAACAACCTGTTAATCACACACTCAAATTTCTCTCAGACTTCTAAATTTTCTCTCTGTGCTTTATCAGACTTAGGAAAAAAAATGAAGAAGGAGAAGACGTCGACTAGTTAATAAACTGAGCGTCGAGAGGTCAGTTGGCCCAATCATGGGCAACTGCTAGTAACCACTACTAAGGCCATGTTTGGCTAGCAATTAAGTTCAAAGCTCATTATTTTAATAAAACTTTTTATCATATAGTTTAATTCATGTCACACCCAATTCAAATATCTTATTTAATTTAATATAAATAAAATATGATAATTCCTCATAAATTCACATAGTTACATAATTAAATATCTCATTAATAAATAATATCAATTTATTAAATTTCTAATTAATTATTACATTAATTAAAATAACATAGCTTATTAAATATTTCTTTTAATACAATAAGCTCACATAATCACAAACTTTGATCATAAAAATTCTCTACATTAATTTAATAAATGTAACACATATAATTAAATTAATCTACCACAATTTTATTAAATCTAATAATTAAATCATCGAAAAATATTTATTTAACTCAATAAATATTTAAAATAATTTACAAAATTCTCGTTCGTCACATCTTTCCCCCCTTAAAAGGATTCTGTCCCCAGAATCACGACTCAATAAATTTGACCCGTTACATTCTCCCCCCCTTACAATGATTCTGTCCCCAGAATCACTTACACATAATTAAGTAAATAAATGAGGGTAATTCTTCATCATATTCTCTTCGAGTTCCCACGTAGCTTCTTCAGCGTTGTGGTTCCTCCAAATTACCTTAACAGAAGGTATAACTTTATTTCTGAGAACTTGTTCTTTTCGGTCGACAATTTGGACAGGAATTTCTTCATAAGATAAGTCTTTTTCAAAATGTAGGGGTTCATATTCAATTACATGCTTGTAATCAGGTTTGTAAGGTCGTAACACAGAAACATGGAAGACGTTGTGGATATTCTCGAGTGCTGGAGGTAAGGCTACCTCGTACGCAACTTCTCCAATTCTTCGCAGTACCTCAAAGGGTCCAATAAATCTTGGGCTCAATTTTCCTTTCTTCCCAAACCTGATCTTTCCCTTCCAGGGAGAGACCTTCAAGAAAACATAGCTACCTGGTTCAAACTCGATATTTTTACGATGTGGATCAGTGTATTTCTTCTGTCGATCTTGAGCTGCTACCAGTCGTGCTCAGATCACTTTGACTATTTCTGCCGTCTGCTGTACCAATTCTGGCCCTAGCAATTGTCTTTCACCAACTTCATCCCAATAAAGCGGAGTTCTGCACTTTCTGCCGTATAACGCTTCGTAAGGCGGCATACCAATACTAGCGTGGTGTAAGACCCCGAATTTTATGAAATAAAAGTATTCAATTTTTCTTATAATTACTATTCAGTAAATGGTTAAATTGATAAAAGTTTAAAGTTATGGGTGAAATATGAATTTTTTTCAAAATAAGCAAGTGGTTATAAAATAATCATTGTTGTCGGGGAATATTCGTTTGGTCGTGGAATATTCTTTCTGTCGGAGAATATTCGTACGACGGCGCAGCTATTTGTGGGCCCCATAACGAATAACTGTCGGGTGAAGGAAAACGACAAATTTGAGTTTTTATAAATAACGGCGTAGTTGTTATCGTTAATACTGTTGAAATACCCGGTGGTTAAAATACAGTAATACGCGTTATTGCACAGTAGCACACGGTATTGCACAGTATTTTTGAAATTATTGATTCTTACGTAAGAAGGCACTACTCAATAATTGTTACAGTAATTACTGTTCAATATTTTATTTTATTGATTCAATAATTGCTACGTTGAAATTTTATATTATTGTTGTTCAATAATTGTTGCTGCACAGTATTTCCCATTATCAGATCAATAATTCATATTATTTGAATAATATTATTAGATAACATTATTGGCAATGTCTAGAAAGTTCTGTCTAAGGAGAGGTTTGGTCATCTAATTGCGCGCCAGTAAGGAGAAATTCTTATTGGAAAGCCCCCTCTTTCCTGGGAACGGCCTGGTTGTCATAAATGTGATTCTGTAATATTATTTGTGAATAATTAATTATTGATTCATATGATAAGGAAATATTTATTTTATGTGGATATAAATGAGGGATATATTTTTGTGGTTAAAAATGAAGGAGTTAATGTTGAGGTTTTTATCCGTATTTTTGTCGGAATGGAGGTATTAAAAATCAGGGTTTTTGAGATATTTTGCGGGGGTTATAATTTTTAATCCGACCGTTGGATCGTGGTAATTTTTGGATATGTTATACATATATAAGTTGAGTATATGTCCACAAATTTTGAACCGTTAAAAATGAACGTATGATTTGTTATGAATTTTAAGAGGTGGCTGATTCGAAAATCAGGTTATAAATCATTTTGGTGGAAAATTCTAGAATTGGTGGGCCCCACTTGTGGTTGGTGAAGAAATGTGCTGAATTATATTTCAAATGTGGTGGGTGGGAATAGTAGCAGGTAAAGCCATCAGGTTGCAGGTCAAACCTACCAAAATTTTCCTATAAATAGAGGGCTAAGTTAGAATTGAAAATCACACCAGAAACATAAGCTTTCTCTCTTTCTCTCTCTAGATTATTGAGTGTATTTTGTGAGTATTTAGATACTTGGTGAGTTGCTATTCATCAGTGCAAGTTTTCTTCAGCCTTATACCGATCAGAAGTACTGCTCTTTTGAGGTAAGGGATAGTAAGGGATAGTAAGGGATAGTAAGGGATTTTAAGGGTTGTTATGATTTTCAGTTTCGTAATTTTTCTGAACTTCAAAAATTCTGGAAAAATTTGAAATGATATTTTGATGAGTTTTATTGATTGTGTCCAAAAATGGTGATTTTTGGATGTATAGATTGAGAGTTATGAATTTTATGAGAAAAGACTATTTTAAAAGTAACTGCTTATAATTTCTTGTGGTTAACTCCAAAATTGATGAAATTTTTATTGGGAGTACATGTATATGATAGAAGTATACTCTGTAAATTTCAGAATTTTTAGACAAAAGTACAATTTTTGATAAATGTCTAAATATTCGGCTATTTTGGCCATATGAAAAATAGTAAATGACTTTTAAAAATTCTGAGAAAAATATATGTTCACTATGGGACTATATTATGCTAAATCCCAGAAAAGAAATATTTTTGGAACTGATTTGGTATTTTTCAT
Source organism: Panax notoginseng (assembly GCA_016801055.1). Taxonomy (NCBI): domain Eukaryota; kingdom Viridiplantae; phylum Streptophyta; class Magnoliopsida; order Apiales; family Araliaceae; genus Panax; species Panax notoginseng. The sequence goes on from CM029012.1 coordinate 234,421,480, forward strand.
GAAAATGATCTAGTTATGAGTAAATGAATTAAATATGTTTTGTGAAGAAAGAAAATTGGAAAATAGGATTTTATGGCTTGAGAATCCTATATGAGGTATATGCAGATTTTTGATGAGGGTTTTGGTTATTGATGATGAAATTGTAAGAGTTGGCATTTTATGATGATTAAATGCATTAATTAGTAAAGTGTAAACAATTAAAATAAATTGTTTATAAATTTAAGTAATGTTATTCTTTCAATATCATTATACCGAAATATTGGTATGAATTTTATTGTAGAATTTCTATCTTTTGTGTCGGGGTTACTATTCATGAGTTACTATTCACGATTTACTATTCATAAGTTACGAATATTACTCTTGAGATTAAAACTATATGTTGATCATATTATTTTTATCATCATATATAACATTTTTATAACCCTGATGTTGAAATTCTCTTTCACTGGAGTGTAAAGATGGGTAGATTATTGGTATGATCATGACTAGGGTTCTCTTTGGCCTGTAGTGCAAAGTTGAATTGTGACTGGTATGATCATGACCATTGAATTTATAATTGAATATCTTAAGCTTAAGTGCAAAGGTGAATTGATCAACATGGTTATAATTATTGTTTATATAAATTCTGAAATGATTATATATTTCTTTGAGATATGAATATATTTGGCCTGTAGTGCAAATATGAATTGTTGATGAATATCTTTGGCATGTAGTGCAAAGATGGCCTGTTGATGAATATCTTTGGCCTGTAGTGCAAAGATGAACTGTTGTTGAATATCTTTGGCCCGTAGTGCAAAGATGGTTTGTTGATGAATATCTTTGGCCCGTAGTGCAAAGATGGAGTTATTAGTATGATTATAAACAGGAACTGTGATTTGGTATAACCATGATCTTTGATGTTTCAGGTAAAGACAGGTGATGAAAATATTCTTCGTCCTGGGTGCGAAGAAAAATTTATAGTCACAATTATGATTATGAGTTATTCATATGATTGTGGAAAGGAACTGTTGAGTGATGTTACATGGATAAAACATTGTTGGTGGATTTTTAACATGGAGAAGATAATAGACTTTATAGTCTATTTGACTCTTCTAATGGATTGCTCGTTCCGCTGCAACTATGGTTGAAATTTTTATCATTTACCATATGTTCTAAATCTCTGATTTATTATTGATGAAGGCTATTGATAATTTAATTATCTTTAGTCATGATATTCTTTACTGAGCTAGTTGTGCTCACCCTTTTGCTTCACAATTCCTTTCAGGTAATAAGAGTGTAGCTGGGTCGAGCGGGGGTAACAAGGGAATAGAACGGTGGTCATCATTTAGTAGTTATATTTGGTGAAGAAAATAGGGTGAGGCGAACCCAACGTTGGAAGGGTGTTTTGTCACTATCATACAAGATGTCTAATGACATACAACCTCGTGTCATCATAAGACAGGGTTGTGCTCATCCACTTGCTGAGTATATCTATGGGCACTACCTATATAATCTTGGTGTTTGTTTGAAGTATAATTCTCAATTAGAGACAGTGGAGATAATGATAAGTCAAGAGAAGACTCACCATTGGGAAGAATATGATAGTAATCTTCTCGTTTTTCTTTGGGGTCTATTGGGTCAACCAAGGATAATTCTGTGGCCATATGATATCTATCATAACCTAGACGCGTGGCCTCCCATGTACGAAGGTTTCCTTGAGCACTTCCCAAAGATTCTAATTTCTAAAACAGTTTTTGACTATACCTTTATGTAAGGTGTTATTGTGAGGTGATGTCCACGGTTGGAACATGAGTCATATTTGGTATATATTTGTATCCAAACTCACAGCATATGTGTTGTTGTATTTTGCACGACAATTGTTGTAATAAAGTTGTAGTTATTTTTTGTACCATGTATTTGACGACTCAGAATGGGTTGGGTGGAATGGACCTATTTTGGGGTCGTCACAGGTGGTATCAGAGCTTAGAGATATGATCTCTGGCGGAGATCGGGGAATATAACTAGGAGGGGAGAGATGCGTAAATCCTTCGCTAGTGTGTCTTACCTAAGCTTATTTGTTGGTTAGTCATAATATTGGGATATTATGTGATATGTTAATTTGTTTAATTAACCCTTATTTTATGGCAGTATTTGAGAATGGCAGCTGAGAATGCTAACAATGGAGTGAATGAGACTGTGGGGATACCTCTAATCACTAACCATGATAATGTGATGTCAGACGAAGAAGGAATTAGAGATATCTATGTGGTGAGTGAAGAATTGATAGTTGCACCCGAGATAGTCGCAGAGGTAACAGCTGAGACTGAGGAAGAAGAGGAAGAAGAAGTACCAGAGGAGAGTTTATTAGAGGTATTATATGATCAAAATGTAGAATTTCAAAATCGTATTCATGAGTTAGAAGAGCAGGCAGAAGAACGACAGGCGGTCGTGGAACAAAAGGATGCAACAATTCAAGCTTGTGTTACCCGATATGTGATGCTTGAACAGAAGCATTCTTTGGTAGAGTATAAGATGATAAAAATGGAATCTGAGCTGAAAGAAGAAAAAATTGAACGAGTGAGAATAAGTGATGCATGGGCAAAAGCCGCACGACACGTGGATATTGTGGAAAGAGATGTTCGATCTAAGAAGGCTAAAATAGATGATATGAATTTCTCTTTTTGGAAAGCAATTGGGAGAACCCAACATCGAGTTTTGAATTACCCTGTACATAGCGGTCAACCTGAATCCGATATGGATCGAAGATTGATGATTCAGATCATGAATGAGGAGTACGAAGAGGCAGTTGAGGGAGGAATATGTCCTATAGAAAGGTATATTCCAACGGTAATGATGACGCCAAATGCTGCTCCAGACAAGTCAAAGCCGAGTAGTTCGAGGGATGACGGTTGTCATGACTTCCCAACAAATGAGGAACCCAAATGAAGTTATCATGGGAGATGAGCAATGGAGAAATCATGATGATCTGAGAGATAGAATCTGAAATGGAAGCAAGGTATTCTCAACTCTTTGAAATACCAGGTACGTAAATTTCGGGGACGAAATTTCATAAGGAGGGGAGATTGTAAGACCCCGAATTTTATGAAATAAAAGTATTCAATTTTTCTTATAATTACTATTCAGTAAATGGTTAAATTGATAAAAGTTTAAAGTTATGGGTGAAATATGAATTTTTTTCAAAATAAGCAAGTGGTTATAAAATAATCATTGTTGTCGGGGAATATTCGTTTGGTCGTGGAATATTCTTTCTGTCGGAGAATATTCGTACGACGGCGCAGCTATTTGTGGGCCCCATAACGAATAACTGTCGGGTGAAGGAAAACGACAAATTTGAGTTTTTACAAATAACGGCGTAGTTGTTACCGTTAACACTGTTGAAATACCCGGTGGTTAAAATACAGTAATACGCGTTATTGCACAGTAGCACACGGTATTGCACAGTATTTTTGAAATTATTGATTCTTACGTAAGAAGGCACTACTCAATAATTGTTACAGTAATTACTGTTCAATATTTTATTTTATTGATTCAATAATTGCTACGTTGAAATTTTATATTATTGTTGTTCAATAATTGTTGCTGCACAGTATTTCCCATTATCAGATCAATAATTCATATTATTTGAATAATATTATTAGATAACATTATTGGCAATGTCTAGAAAGTTCTGTCTAAGGAGAGGTTTGGTCATCTAATTGCGCGCCAGTAAGGAGAAATTCTTATTGGAAAGCCCCCTCTTTCCTGGGAACGGCCTGGTTGTCATAAATGTGATTCTGTAATATTATTTGTGAATAATTAATTATTGATTCATATGATAAGGAAATATTTATTTTATGTGGATATAAATGAGGGATATATTTTTGTGGTTAAAAATGAAGGAGTTAATGTTGAGGTTTTTATCCGTATTTTTGTCGGAATGGAGGTATTAAAAATCAGGGTTTTTGAGATATTTTGCGGGGGTTATAATTTTTAATCCGACCGTTGGATCGTGGTAATTTTTGGATATGTTATACATATATAAGTTGAGTATATGTCCACAAATTTTGAACCGTTAAAAATGAACGTATGATTTGTTATGAATTTTAAGAGATGACTGATTCGAAAATCAGGTTATAAATCATTTTTGGTGGAAAATTCTAGAATTGGTGGGCCCCACTTGTGGTTGGTGAAGAAATGTGCTGAATTATATTTCAAATGTGGTGGGTGGGAATAGTAGCAGGTAAAGCCATCAGGTTGCAGGTCAAACCTACCAAAATTTTCCTATAAATAGAGGGCTAAGTTAGAATTGAAAATCACACCAGAAACATAAGCTTTCTCTCTTTCTCTCTCTAGATTATTGAGTGTATTTTGTGAGTATTTAGATACTTGGTGAGTTGCTATTCATCAGTGCAAGTTTTCTTCAGCCTTATACCGATCAGAAGTACTGCTCTTTTGAGGTAAGGGATAGTAAGGGATAGTAAGGGATAGTAAGGGATAGTAAGGGATTTTAAGGGTTGTTATGATTTTCAGTTTCGTAATTTTTCTGAACTTCAAAAATTCTGGAAAAATTTGAAATGATATTTTGATGAGTTTTATTGATTGTGTCCAAAAATGGTGATTTTTGGATGTATAGATTGAGAGTTATGAATTTTATGAGAAAAGACTATTTTAAAAGTAACTGCTTATAATTTCTTGTGGTTAACTCCAAAATTGATAAAATTTTTATTGGGAGTACATGTATATGATAGAAGTATACTCTGTAAATTTCAGAATTTTTAGACAAAAGTACAATTTTTGATAAATGTCTAAATATTCGGCTATTTTGGCCATATGAAAAATAGTAAATGACTTTTAAAAATTCTGAGAAAAATATATGTTCACTATGGGACTATATTATGCTAAATCCCAGAAAAGAAATATTTTTGGAACTGATTTGGTATTTTTCATGAAAATGGTCTAGTTATGAGTAAATGAATTAAATATGTTTTGTGAAGAAAGAAAATTGGAAAATAGGATTTTATGGCTTGAGAATCCTATATGAGGTATATGCAGATTTTTGATGAGGGTTTTGGTTATTGATGATGAAATTGTAAGAGTTGGCATTTTATGATGATTAAATGCATTAATTAGTAAAGTGTAAACAATTAAAATAAATTGTTTATAAATTTAAGTAATGTTATTCTTTCAATATCATTATACCGAAATATTGGTATGAATTTTATTGTAGAATTTCTATCTTTTGTGTCGGGGTTACTATTCATGAGTTACTATTCACGATTTACTATTCATAAGTTACGAATATTACTCTTGAGATTAAAACTATATGTTGATCATATTATTTTTATCATCATATATAACATTTTTATAACCCTGATGTTGAAATTCTCTTTCACTGGAGTGTAAAGATGGGTAGATTATTGGTATGATCATGACTAGGGTTCTCTTTGGCCTGTAGTGCAAAGTTGAATTGTGACTGGTATGATCATGACCATTGAATTTATAATTGAATATCTTAAGCTTAAGTGCAAAGGTGAATTGATCAACATGGTTATAATTATTGTTTATATAAATTCTGAAATGATTATATATTTCTTTGAGATATGAATATATTTGGCCTGTAGTGCAAATATGAATTGTTGATGAATATCTTTGGCATGTAGTGCAAAGATGGCCTGTTGATGAATATCTTTGGCCTGTAGTGCAAAGATGAACTGTTGTTGAATATCTTTGGCCCGTAGTGCAAAGATGGTTTGTTGATGAATATCTTTGGCCCGTAGTGCAAAGATGGAGTTATTAGTATGATTATAAACAGGAACTGTGATTTGGTATAACCATGATCTTTGATGTTTCAGGTAAAGACAGGTGATGAAAATATTCTTCGTCCTGGGTGCGAAGAAAAATTTATAGTCACAATTATGATTATGAGTTATTCATATGATTGTGGAAAGGAACTGTTGAGTGATGTTACATGGATAAAACATTGTTGGTGGATTTTTAACATGGAGAAGATAATAGACTTTATAGTCTATTTGACTCTTCTAATGGATTGCTCGTTCCGCTGCAACTATGGTTGAAATTTTTATCATTTACCATATGTTCTAAATCTCTGATTTATTATTGATGAAGGCTATTGATAATTTAATTATCTTTAGTCATGATATTCTTTACTGAGCTAGTTGTGCTCACCCTTTTGCTTCACAATTCCTTTCAGGTAATAAGAGTGTAGCTGGGTCGAGCGGGGGTAACAAGGGAATAGAACGGTGGTCATCATTTAGTAGTTATATTTGGTGAAGAAAATAGGGTGAGGCGAACCCAACGTTGGAAGGGTGTTTTGTCACTATCATACAAGATGTCTAATGACATACAACCTCGTGTCATCATAGGACAGGGTTGTGCTCATCCACTTGCTGAGTATATCTATGGGCACTACCTATATAATCTTGGTGTTTGTTTGAAGTATAATTCTCAATTAGAGACAGTGGAGATAATGATAAGTCAAGAGAAGACTCACCATTGGGAAGAATATGATAGTAATCTTCTCGTTTTTCTTTGGGGTCTATTGGGTCAACCAAGGATAATTCTGTGGCCATATGATATCTATCATAACCTAGACGCGTGGCCTCCCATGTACGAAGGTTTCCTTGAGCACTTCCCAAAGATTCTAATTTCTAAAACAGTTTTTGACTATACCTTTATGTAAGGTGTTATTGTGAGGTGATGTCCACGGTTGGAACATGAGTCATATTTGGTATATATTTGTATCCAAACTCACAGCATATGTGTTGTTGTATTTTGCACGACAATTGTTGTAATAAAGTTGTAGTTATTTTCTGTACCATGTATTTGACGACTCAGAATGGGTTGGGTGGAATGGACCTATTTTGGGGTTGTCACACGTGGCAACTGTTGTTGTAGCCGAACTCAATCAACGGTAGGTGATCATCCCAATTTCTTTTGAAGTCCATTACACAGGCTCGTAACATATCTTCCAGTGTTTGAATCGTTCGTTCGCTCTGTCCGTCTGTTTGAGGGTGGTAAGCTGTACTCGTTCGCAGTTGTGTACCCATGCATTCCTGAAGACGTTTCTAGAAATTTGATGTGAAGTGCGGATCCCTATCGGAAACAATAGACACCAGCACTCCGTGCCTCGAAACAATCTCTTTCACATATAATCTTGCCAACTGATCTAAGTTAAATCTGATTTTGATAGGAAGGAAGTGCGCGGATTTCGTCAGTCGGTCAACGATAACCCATACTGCGTCGTAGCCTTTCTGGATCGTCAGAAGGCCAACCACGTAGTCCATCGTAATATGTTCCCATTTCCATTCTGGGATCTCCAACGGTTGTAGCAATCCACTCGGTTTCTGATGTTCTGCTTTAACTTTCTGACATGTCAAGCATTTGGCAACACATTCTGCAACATCACGTTTCAAATTCGGCCACCAGAAATATTGTCGAAGATCTTGGTACATTTTTGTACTACCAGGGTGAATCGAATATCTTGAACTATGAGCCTCACTCAAAATTTCTTCCTTAATTTCTTGAACTGGCGGAACCCAAATTCTGCTTTTAAATCTCAATATTCCTTCCTTATCCATTTTAAATCTTGGTTCGGTTCCTTCAGATATCTTCGATGTTACCTTTTTGCATTCATCATCCTGAAGCTGAGCCTCCTTCACTCTATCTAGTAGAGTAGTACCAGATTGCATCTGAAATAGCTTCTCATCAATCTCCATAGGATACTTCACTTCTAACTCCAGTTTCTCCATATCTGCAATTAGCTCCTGCTGAGCAGTCAACATCATCAATTTCTCACGACCCTTTCTACTTAAGGCGTCGGCAACCACATTAGCCTTATCCGGATGGTATAAAATCTCACAGTCATAATCCTTGATTAATTCCAACCATCTTCTTTGACGTATATTCAAATCTTTCTGTGTAAAAATATATTTCAGACTCTTGTGGTCCGTATATATTTCACACTTCTCCCCGTATAGATAGTGCCTCCAAATTTTTAAAGCAAAAACAACTGCAGCTAACTCCAAATCATGGGTTGGGTAACCCTTCTCGTAATCCTTCAACTGTCGTGATGCATACGCAATGACTTTGCCGTTTTGTATCAGCACACAACCAAGTCCTTTATGCGACGCATCGCTAAAAACAACAAAATTTCCTGTATCATCCGGAAGAGATAACACAGGCGCTGTACTCAACCTCTTCTTTAATTCTTGAAAACTTTCCTCACACTTCTCTGTCCAAACAAATTTCACAGCTTTTCGAGTTAAATTCGTTAACGGAGTTGCGATCTTAGAAAAATCTTGTATGAATCTTCTATAATATCCTGCTAATCCAAGAAAACTTCTTACTTCTGACGGCGTTCTTGGCTGATCCCAGTTAATCACAGCTTCTACTTTGGATGGATCTACCGAAATTCTATCTTTATCGATTACGTGACCAAGAAATTGTACTCTCTCGATCCAAAATTTGTATTTCAAAAATTTAGCATACAACTTCTCCCTTCTCAATACTTCTAACGTTAACCTCAAATGTTCTTCGTGTTCTTCTTTGGTTTTGGAATATACCAGAATGTCGTCTATAAATACCACCACGAATTTGTCCAAAAATGGCTTGAACACACCATTCATTAGTCCCATAAATGCTGCAGGAGCATTCGTTAGACCAAACGACATTACTAAAAATTCGTAGTGACCGTATCGCGTTCTAAACGCAGTCTTCGGTACATCCTCTGGCCTCACCTTCAGTTGGTGATAACCACTCCTCAAGTCTATCTTGGAAAAATATATTGCTCCCTTTAATTGATCAAACAGATCGTCGATTCTTGGTAATGGATATCTATTATTAATCGTGACCTTGTTCAGTTCTCTGTAGTCAATGCAGAGCCGCATCGATCCGTCCTTCTTTTTCACAAACAACACCGGTGCTCTCCACAGCGATACGCTCGGTTGAATATACTTTTTGTCTAGTAATTCTTGTAGTTGGACCATTAATTCTTTCATCTCTACTGGTGCCATTTGGTATGGTGCTTTCGATATTGGTGTGGTTCTTGGCGCCAAATCGATCACGAAATCTACCTCTCTATCTGGTGGAAGTCCTGGCAAATCGTCTGGAAATACATCGATGAAATCCCTCACAATCGGTATTTCTTCTACCTTCGGATTCTCTTTTTGACTATCGACTATGTAGGCTAAATATCCTACACAGCCCTGTCTTAACAACCTCCTGGCCTGCATCATCGTCAGACAACTCGCTTGTCTAGGCGACTTGCTACCATAAAACACAACCTTTGACGGAGTCATAAAGTTAATACGCTTCTTCTGGCAGTCAATTACCGCCCCACAATTGGATAACCAATCCATACCCAAAATAACATCAAATTCCCCAAGCCGAATAGGTATAAGATCTACATTCATGATATTACCCTTAATATCCACTCTACAGTTCTTATGTACGTACTTAACAGGGATTATTTCTCTATTCGCAATTTCTATGTTCATGGGGTAATCCAATTCATCCTTAGGCAAATCTAAATTCTTGGCAAAATCTTCGGATATAAAGGAACAAGTAGCACCCGAATCAAATAAAACATAAGCATTAATTTCATTGATCAGAATGATACCTAACACCACCTCACGAGACTGGATTGCATCCTGCACCGTCATGTTGAAAGTTCTGGCGGTTGGTCGATTTGTTGTAGGTGGTCCGGTGATGGTTAAGGTATTTCTACTGCTATTTCTCCGGTTTCCTCCTTGTCCTGATCCTCCCGATCCCTTCTTGGGACAGTCTCTTGCTAAATGATCTTTCGAACCACAGTTGAAAAAAGCACCCTTCTTTAGGTTTGGACAATTTGGTGCTATGTGGCCTTCCTGACCACAATTGTAGCACACTCTCTTTCCCTTCAAACAAGCTCCTAGATGTGCCTTGCCGCAAGTCGGACATGCTTCTATCTTCTTTTTCTGCCCTCCGTGTTGACTTCCAGTTGTTGAGTTATCCGTCCACTTCCTCTTCTGATTATTATTATTCCCAGTATTACTTCCACCAGTCTTGTTATTACCTTTATTCTCACTCTTTTTCTTTTTCTGTTCTTGGTTGTACTTAGTCACTGCATCACTTCCTCCTTCCGCGAGAATGGCCTTTTCCAAAACTCCCGCAAACGTGTTAAGTTAAAACATTGATACCTTGTTGTATACCCAAGGCTTCAGTCCTTGTTCGAATCGTCTGGCTTTCCTCTCGTCAGTGTGTACTTGATACGGGGCAAACCTTGCCAACTCATCGAATTTAGCCGCGTATTCAGGCACGCTCATGTTTCCCTGTTTCAGTTCCAGAAATTGCACCTCCATCTGATTCTGCGAACTAGCTGAGAAATACATTTCGAAAAACATCTCTTTGAATCTCTCCCATGTAATTACACCTTCACCTCCTCGCATCTTGTTTGCCTGCCACCAGTAGCTAGCCTCAGACTTCAGCATAAATGTCGCAAAAGCGGTCTTCTGATCTTCTCGAATCCTAGTAACGTCGAAAACTTTCTCCATTTCCATCACCCACGTTTGAGCCTTGATCGGGTTTCTGGAACCTTTGAACTCTAGTGGTCCCACCGCCTTGAAGTCCTTAAACGTTGTGTTTAGTGGAGCTTGAGGTTGATTGTTCATTACTCCCGTCAGTAAATTCACCAACTGCTAAACAGGATTAGCGTTGGCGTTATTGTTATTATTGGTTGACTCATCCTGAGCCGGTTGACGTTGTTGTCTTCTCCTTGGCGTCATTTTTCTGTTAAATACACGCTTATTAGAACTTTATTTATTTCTCTACATAGTTAAGACATTACTCAACAATTTAACATATCACTTAACACATCATCTCAAACAACTTGATATCTTTTCGTTCAAATAAAAAGTTTTAACATTAAACTATAGCATACTGCTATTTACATCATCTATCCTGGAATAAAGAATCCACAGGATTTAAAACATTCAAAAATTAACGTATTCCTTAGTTCATAAACACATCGGAATTTACATAAAACTATATAAGTCTTTCACATAAATAAACAGATTCTATTCCTGTCTTACAAGGTGCTCAATAGCCTTGCCACGCTCCTCATTCATGATACGAAACATCGTCCTGCGATCCAACATATACGATGGAAGTCCTTCAAACTGGATGGGGTACCTTAACACTCGCTCTTGAACCTCATCCATTGCATGATTAAGTGTGACGTACGTGTCTTTAAGCTTTGCCTTCTTTGCACGACTATCATCTTCTGCACGATCAGCTCGACGTGATTCTCTTACCCATCCTTCCTCTGCTATTTTCAGTCTTCCAGAGGTTTCCTTCAGTTCCTTCTTCAGCTTCTCTATCTCCTCGATCTTATCTTTGGTTTGACCCTTCTCATGGACCAATTCCCATTCTACATTTCCTAGTCGTGAGTGAAGAGTCAAAATCTCCCTCTCCTTCTCCTCTAGAGTAGACTTCTGAACAGTCGCTCGCTCGGTCAATTCCTGAACCTCATCTTGTAACTCAACATTACGGTCATATAGTGCATCATACATCTGAGCATCAATCGTGTACCGTGGTAATTCTTCTTCTTCCTCTTCCTTATCAAACTCCTCCTCAGGATCCTCCTCAGGATCAGTCTCAGGCTCATGTTCCTGATCAACAACGGTGATCATTGGAGATGGCTCCCTCTGAATCAACTGCTCCCTGACAACATGAATGTCTCGGGACTCCTCCTCCGTAGGTACTATAGGTTCCACCTCTCCAGTTCGACTAGCTCCTCCAACATCCGACATCTTGACAACCAAAATTTTAAGTTTTAGTTACTAATCCGTGCTAGCGAACAAATACATTAACACATAAGCACATAAAGTCTTTTATTATCTTCAATGAATTCAAAAAATTCATATCTTAGAACTTGATAAGAGTTTCCCTTCACTAAGTTCTTTCTATAAGGCTACTACCTAAGGTTGTTCCCCACCTAAGGTTCATAACCTATAGCTCTGATACCAACCTGTGACACCCCCAAATCCGGGTACTTCGATTCCACGGGATTTGGTGCTCACTGTACAAACATCATCTATCTATCTACCCATAAATAATATCAAACCATACAATAGATAGAAATCATAATAAAATCTCTTCCCTTAAGGGTTACATCAACTGATTCATAAATAAATCCCAGGTTACTCTAACCTTAAAACATCTGTGCGGAATTCTAAACAAATAAGTCTTAACATCAACATAACTCAAGTCTTAAACAAATACATCAGTTAATAAATAACAGGTCTTCATCATTTGTTAACTTTGCCCTTGCCCTTACTAGTGGAGGGTTCATCGCTTCTTTCATTCTTAACTGCAATGTTATTATTAAGCAAGAGTGAGCACAAATGCCCACAAGTATAATAATGAAATAACATTATAATAACATGCGATTAAATCAAAGACATCCGAATAAAAGCTCAACTTTTGAATCGAGAATGAATAACAAGAATCAAAAGAATTCTGAGGGTCATAAGACCTTGAACTATGTCCTAGGTTAACAAGAAATATACTTGAAACCTTTAACAGTCATAAGACTATGGACCTTCTTCTTGTACTTAGGGGGATCGGCCCTTAGTACCATACTGTGCACAATATCTTAACGCTAAAGCGTAATTAATCCCCTATACAGGGTTGTTCATCTCAGTTTGACATTCGAGTCCGCACCAAAGGAAGTTTGGTTTGGATAATTCATCACGGGTTCTGAAATTTAGAACGCTCATCAACTATGGACTAGTTGAATCAATATGGTTCACTAGTCTAATAAGGTTCAACAATAATTGATATTCGATTTGAATAATAATCTCAAACGTATACAATAGAACGATTATTGTATAACTGAATCATGCTTTGACAATATAGATAATCTGTAATATCATACTTGAACTTGAATAATAGAATGATAACTTATTCAAGGTAATTAATAATCTTGAAAGATATTAAAAAGTAGTGTTAAGAAACTTGCTCAACATAAAAGTAACGTTTAAGTTTAAATAAACTTGCTCAATAGAATGGATTTAGGGATAGGATACTTGCTCAATGTAAAAGTAAAGTTGAGAAACTTGCCTCGTGCGTAGATTACACTTTAACTAAGCACGTTCTTTGATTTAAATCCTACATATCATTCACATTTACAATACCAGTTAATTACAACTTAACTAATCAACATAAACCCATTCTCTTTGTCTACTTGATTTATTGACTATACTTAATCACTTTATCACATTTACTGCCACATAAAACCACTTCATGAATAATAATCTAATTATGAAATCAATAATTTAATCCACATGTAATTATGTTATTTACATGTTATACAACTATCTTATCATCACATTATTCTTCTAACATGTTTACATGTTCATTACAATAATCCACTAACACATTGTTAGACTTAAACATTTTTTAAAATCTCATTTCTGAGTTTTCTGGGGAGTGGTGCTGCGGCGCCACTATTGAACTAAGGATTCGCGCTGTGGCGCCGTGGCGCTGTGGCCGGGCCCTTGGCGCTTTGGCGCTGCGGCGCTGTGGCGCCGTGGCTCGAGACATGGCGCTACGGCACGGTGGCGCTGCGGCGCGGGAAATGAACTGGTAGCCGGCGCTGCGGCGCGGCATACCAGATACAGAAATGGCAGTTCGCGAAAATCGCAGAACTTGCCAATTTCTCCCAATTTCTTAAAGTTCTACTCGAAATTAAACATACCCATATGCTATAATTTATATATAATCATTACCCAACATTTATATACTGACAAAACCAATTTTAAGCACTTATTAACAGATTTAAAGCCTAACAAAATTACTGACTTTGATGTTCGTGAAGTTTAGAAAACTTTATATGAAAATTCTCCCTACGGATTCGTTATAACACCGAATCCGTTCATTTAAACTCCGATCTCTCCGAATCGACATGCTCAATAATGTAAGGGTGTAAATTTTAGGGATAATATATAATCCATACGTCAATTATCACATATATGGCCATATCACGTACTCTGTTTATTTTGAAAAACATACGTACGACATGTTTTCACAACACTGATGTTATGGTTTGCAACATATACATAATTAAACATGATTTGATACAACGTAACACACATATAAACTTATAATCATATCATATTCCAATCTACAAGGATTTACAGAAAACTGTGAAGCCATTTTATGAAAACTAAAAAGACGTAACTTGAAATTGGGTTGGAGAGAATTACCCAGAGTTATAAATAATGGAAGATATGATCAGATGATCCTTTCTCAACAACCTGTTAATCACACACTCAAATTTCTCTCAGACTTCTAAATTTTCTCTCTGTGCTTTATCAGACTTAGGAAAAAAAATGAAGAAGGAGAAGACGTCGACTAGTTAATAAACTGAGCGTCGAGAGGTCAGTTGGCCCAATCATGGGCAACTGCTAGTAACCACTACTAAGGCCATGTTTGGCTAGCAATTAAGTTCAAAGCTCATTATTTTAATAAAACTTTTTATCATATAGTTTAATTCATGTCACACCCAATTCAAATATCTTATTTAATTTAATATAAATAAAATATGATAATTCCTCATAAATTCACATAGTCACATAATTAAATATCTCATTAATAAATAATATCAATTTATTAAATTTCTAATTAATTATTACATTAATTAAAATAACATAGCTTATTAAATATTTCTTTTAATACAATAAGCTCACATAATCACAAACTTTGATCATAAAAATTCTCTACATTAATTTAATAAATGTAACACATATAATTAAATTAATCTACCACAATTGCATCAATTAATTATTAAATCTAATAATTAAATCATCGAAAAATATTTATTTAACTCAATAAATATTTAAAATAATTTACAAAATTCTCGTTCGTCACAAGGGATATGATCCCTGGCTAAGATGTGAGAATAGAACTAGGAGGGGAGAGACGGGGAATTCCTTCGCTAGTATGACCTACCTAAGTTTATTTGTATGGTATTTAATTGGTCGGTCATCATGTAAGGATAATAAATGACATATTAATTAACTTTTGTTTTGTGGCAGTATCTGAAAATGGCATCTGAGAATGTTGAGAATTACAATGGAGCACAGGCGACTGTTGATTCACCACATATCAATAATCAGGATAATGTGCATCAGGAAGGTGACAATCCTTATGCAAACAACAACACTGACCAGATGATGAATGATGGAATGTTCAGAAACTTTATGCAGTTCATGCAACAGCAAGCGAGAGCGGTTCCTGTCAAAAATATAGGTGGAAACACTGAACACTCTCGGACGGTCACCGCTAAACAATTCAAGCAGCTAGGACCACCGGAGTTTAAGGGAGATCCAAAACCACTTATAGCGGAAACATGGATAAAGCAGATTACCAAGATATTTAATGTCTTGGGATGCTCCGAGGAGGAAAAGGTTCCCTTTGCCACCTTTATGTTGCGAAGAGAGGCATATTACTGGTGGGAATCGATTAAGCGTACTCAACCTGCCGCACTAAAGATGTCTTGGGAGAATTTCCAAGAGCTGTTCAATGACAAATACTTTTCTGAAAGTTTTCGTCACATGAAGGAGGTGGAGTTCATCAAATTGGAGCAGAATAATATGACTGTGTCGCAGTATGAGGCTAAATTTGCTGAGTTGTCCCAGTTTGCGTCCCACTTGGTGGATAATGAAGAGCGAATGATGCGAATATTTTTGTGAGGTTTGAAACCTAAGATACGTCAACATCTTATTTCTCATAAACTGTGTTTGTATTCAGATGTTGTGAATAGGGCTCAGTTAGTGGAGCGTGATAACGAGTCAACGCAACCAAAAGAGAGCAGTCGGCAAAATGATAATACCAGTGAGAGCAGTCATCGAAGCAGTGACAACAAGCGTGGAGGGAAGCAACAGGCCAGAAATGGTAACCACTTCGGTGGTAATCAGGGCCAAAACAATAAGAATAGTCATTTCAAGAAGAGGAGATTCAACAATGATGAAAAGATGTCAGCACTAGCACCCGTTGTTAAGGAAGGAGAACGACCACCTATCATATGTTTCAAATGCGGAGGGGAGGGGCACATCAGTCCAAACTGCGTGATGCCGTCTAAAGCATGTTATAATTGTGGAAGAGAATGTCATTTAGCTCGATTTTGTCGTTTACCAAAAATAAGTTCAGCCAAGATGGAGACACCAAAGGCCGTCCCAGAAAAGTCAAAATCGGTAGTGCAAGGGAGAGCGTTTGTTGTGACCTCCCAGAAAGCAAGAAACCCGAATGAGGTCATCACGGATAAGCTTATCATAAACTCTAACGAAGTCTATACTTTATTTGAAACCGATTCCACCCATTCTTTTATTTCTCCTACTTGCGCTCATCGATTAAATTTGACTCCGGAGAAATTAGAATTTGACTTATCTGTTGAAACTCCATTGGGGGAAACCTTCATTACATCCACGGTTTATAAGTCTTGTTTAGTTCAAGTTGGTACCCACACATTACCTGTCGATTTTATTTCAATAAAAATACTTGCATTTGACGTGATTCTAGGGATTGATTGGTTAACTACTCATCATGCAAAAATTTATTATTTTCGTAAGGTTGTTAGCTTTCATATTCCTAATCGACCTATTATGCGAATTCAAGCAACTAAACCATTAAAATCAATCGCTGTCATCTCAAGCCATAAAGCTATTCGTTTATTAAAAAATGGATGTCAAGCTTTCTTAGCTCATGTCACGGATCTAAACAAAAATACGTCAGTTTTGAATGATATTTCTATTGTTAATAAATTCCCTGACGTATTCCCTGAAGAACTTCCTGGCCTACCCCCAGAGCGTGAAATTGAATTTTGTATCGACCTTGAACCCGGTACAAAACCCATTTTCAAAGCCTCATATCGAATGGCTCCTATTGAACTTCAGGAGTTAAAGATCCAACTGCAGGAATTGTTAGACATTGGCTTTATTCGTCCTTGTACTTCTCCTTGGGGTGCTCATGTGCTATTCGTGAAGAAGAAAGATGGAAGTATGCGACTTTGTATTGATTATCGGGAGTTGAATCATGTCACCATCAAAAACAGATACCCATTGCCACGTATTGATGACCTGTTTGACCAGTTGCAAGGAGCACAATTCTTTTCAAAGATCGATCTTCGTTCTGGATATCATCAGCTGAAGGTTAGAACTGAGGATATTCCAAAGACGGCTTTCAGAACTCGGTACGGGCATTATGAATTCCTAGTCATGTCCTTTGGATTGACTAATGCTCCTTCTGCCTTCATGGATATGATGAACCGGGTATTCAAAGAATATTTGGATCACTTTGTGGTCGTCTTTATTGATGACATTCTTATTTATTCTAAAAGCCGTGAAGATCATGAGCAACACTTGAGGCTGGTACTCCAAAAGCTTCGTGAATACAAGCTTTATGCCAAGTTGAAGAAATGCGAGTTCTGGCTGGAGGAGGTAGCATTCCTTGGGATGCATTCTCATGACTTTGTGTTCTTAACAACCCTGATGGAGCAATATGAGGCGCACAACACACCGTTTGCAATCCATCTTGGAAGTACCAAAATGTATCATGATCTTCGTCATACATTTTGGTGGAGCAATATGAAGAGAGAGATAGCGTTGTTTATCTCAAGGTGTCTAACTTGTCAACGAGTCAAAGCGGAGCATCAAGTACCAAAAGGTCCATTGCAACCACTTGAAATTCCAGAATGGAAGTGGGAGCACATTATCATGGATTTCGTTACCGGTCTTCCTAAGGTTTCTCAAGGTATAGATGTGATTTGGGTCATTGTTGATAGATTGACCAAGTCTGCTCATTTCTTACCGATACGAGAAACTTATACACTTGAACGTCTTGCTCGTATGTACATAAACGAGATTGTAAGACTGCATGGTATGCCAGTATCCATAGTTTCTGATCGAGACCCAAGATTCACTTCACGATTTTGGGTTAGTTTACAAAAAGCTATGGGCACGGATTTACGATATAGTTTGGTATATCATCCTCAGACGGACGGACAATCAGAGAGGACTATTCAAACTCTAGAAGATTTATTAAGACTCTGTGTCCTTGACTTCAAGGGAAGTTGGGACAAGTTCTTACCATTGGTGGAGTTTTCCTACAACAACAGTTATCAAGCAAGTATTGGCATGGCTCCATTCAAAGCATTATATGGAAGAAAATGTCGTTCTCCAGTATGCTGGGATGAGGTGGGTGAAGCAACATTGTTGGGACCGGAGTTGGTACGTATGACTACAAAAAAGATTCAAACGATCCGACAACGTATAAAAATCTCACAAGATCGACAAAAGAGTTATGCTGATCTTCATCGAAAGAACTTGAAATTTGATATAGGAGATCATGTATTCTTACGTGTTGCTCCATGGAAATGCGTTACGAGATTTGGAAAGAGAGGAAAGCTCAATCCTCAATTCATCGGTCCATTTTTAATCCTCGATCGAGTAGGAACTGTGGCTTATAGACTCGCTTTACCGCCAAGTTTGTCTCGTGTTCGTAACGTTTTTTACATATTCATGTTACGTAAATATGTGGAAGACCCGAACCACATTATTGAGTTAGAACCGGACGAAATAGCAGAAGATTTAACGTATGAAGAAGTTCATGTTCAAATCTTGGATAAGAAGGAACATATTCTACGCTCCAAGGTTATACCTCAAGTCAAAGTTTTGTGGAGAAACCACAATGTTGAGGAAATGACTTGGGAGTTAGAATCTGAAATGAAATCAAGGTATCCTTACATCTTCGACATACCAGGTACGTACCCTAATTTTGAAGGCGAAATCTCATAAGAAGGGGAGGTTGTAAGACCCCAACTTTTATAAATAAAGACGAATTTTCTATAAATATTATTTTTGAATATTATGGAGTTAATTTGATATAATGTTATAGTTGTGGGTAATATTTATAAATTTTGCAAAGTACGCAAGTTGTTATATAATATTCGATTGGTCGGAGAATATTCGTTTTAACAGAGAATATTCGTACAATGACACAATCATTGGTGGACCCCACAACAGAATTATTGTCGGATTGAGAAAACGACAAAAATATTTTATTAAAAATAACGGTGGAAGTTTTACCATTGATACTGTTGAACTACTCGGTAGTAAAAGTACAGTAATGTGTATGGTTGCATAGTAGCACACGGTATTGATTATTAATGCTTATGTGAGAAGTCACTCAGTTTGATTCAATTATTGTCAGTTAATAATATGAATTATTTAGCGATAATGACGTTTTGTTTTATTCGTATTATTAACGTAATAAAACAGAAACATCTTTTTATATAAAATAGAATACTTTATTAAAGTTATTCTATAAATAGAATATATTATATTTTATTTAAAAGATTTTTCTTTAAATATGGACCGTCAGATTAAAGTAATCAATCTGGACCGTTCATGGATTAGTTACTATGCATTCCATTTTTCTATAAATAGCAGCTCATTCCTTCATTATTTCTTACGAATTCACTGAACTCTAGAGAGAGAAACTATAGAGAGAAACTATACAAAGAGAGAAGAAAAGTATTCTGCTACTTAACTACTTCCTTATTTCAGCTCTTCTTTAAAATGGTAAGGGGTGTTATTCTTTTTTATTCATGAGGAGAACTGTTGTTATTCTATTTCTTATTATTCTGTTGGAATAACCTGTATACGCGGTCTACCCTATACTTGGTGACATTCTTCTATTATTCTGTTGGAACATCATGTCTGTGTGTTTTACACCGGACCTGGTTTCGTCTTTATTATTATTCTGTTGGAATATCCTGTCTGTGTGTTTTACACCAGACCTGGTTCCGTCTTTATTATTATTCTGTTGGAACATCCTGTCTGTGTGTTTTACACCGGACCTGGTCCCGTCTTTATTAATATTCTGTTAGAACATCCTGTCTGTGTGTTTTACAATGGACCTGATTCCGTCTTTATTATTATTCTATTGGAATATCCTGTCTGTGCGTTTACGCTGGACCTGGTTCCATTATTTATTATTCTGTTGGAATAATCTGTCTGTGCGGTCTATCGCATACCGGGTGATTTCTTTTATTATTTCATTTTTTATTATACTCAGTTGGTTAAATTTTAACTTCTATACTCCATGAAATTAGTAGAATATCCTTGATAATTGCGGTTCATCCAGTATCTTTTCATGAAAATATTCTTCTAAGCATTCTTGAATTTTACTCCACAAAACAGTATCATGTTGACAATTTGGACATTGTTAATTCTTGGATAAATTAATTCTTGAACTTGTTTTATTGAATTCTTATATCATTGTCATCATCCTCATGTTTATAAAATGTTGAAAGTCATCTGTGGCCTGTAGTGCATAGTTGGACTTGGTATGATTATGACCAGGGATTATTCGGTATAATCATGACCGTAATGTTACAAATGATGTGGTAAAAGTTCCCATTGGCCCGTAGTGCATTGATAGACAGTTATTGGCATGATCATGACCATTAATGAATACACGAATATCCTTGGCCGTAGTGCATGGGTGATTCGATGATGTGGATTATTTTATTAAGTTGAGTCTCAGCGATAACAGTGTTGAAAAACCTTTTAAATCATAGAAGATAGTAGATTTTATTTTCTACTTGACTCTTTTAATGGATTGCTTGTTCCGCTGCAGTTAAATTTGATGTTCGTTATATTTTATCAGTTTAACACTGTTGAAGGCTAATGATAATTTATTCTACATTATCTTAGTCATAATATTTCTTACTGGGCTAGTTGAGCTCACCCTTTCTTTCACTATTCTCTTTAGGACATGAGAATATAGCTGGAACGAGTCGGGGAACGGAGTGATGGGCCAGATGATAGTATTAGTAGTCATCACTATTCTATGTAATAATGTGATAATAATTGTAATGAGGACTCCTTTTGAGTATGGATACTCTCTAGAAGATAATATTTGTATTCAAACTCACAGTTTATATTTTGTCGTATTGTGCACGACAGTTGTATTAGTAAGTTGTATTTGAATTCTGTACCATGTATCTGGCGACCCAAGATGGGTGATGTATACCTATTTTTGGGGGCGTCACAAGACGGGATAAATCATTCGCTAGTATGACCTACCTAAGCTTAATTATTATTTAATTGGTCGGTCAAAATATAGGTATAATATGTGGCATGTCAATTAGCCCTTATTTTGTGGCAGTGTTAGAAAATGACATCTGAAAATCAAGAGATGAACTCATATAGAGTTTAAAGTGATGAATCGAGGAGATTCATTTAAAGAATAAATATTGGAGTATAATATTTTTTATAACAAAGATTTTATTGGGGAGTACTAATTAAGTTATTAAACTTGATTGTAGGATGTCAGGCGAAGAAAAAATTAGAGATATCCATGTGGTGAGTGAATAATTAATAGTTGCACCCGAGCTAGTCGCAGAGGTAGCAGCTGAGAGTGAGGAAGAAGAGGAACCTGAGGAGGATTTATTAGGAGAACTTTATGATCGAAATGTAGAACTTCAAAATCGTATTCATGAGCTAGAAGAGCAGGCTGAAGAACAACAGGAGGTCGTGGAGCAAAGGGAAGCAACAATTCAAGATTGTGTTACCCGGTATGTGATGCTTGAACAGAAGCACTCTTTGGCAGAGTATAAGATGATAAAGCTGGAATCTGAGAATTCAAATGTCAAGGATCAACTGAAAGAAGAAACAACTGAACGAGTGAGAATGAAGGATGCATGGGTAAAAGCCGCACGACGCGTTGATATTGTGGAAAGAGAAGTCCGATCCAAGAAGGCTAAAATAGATGATATGTATTTCTCTTTTTGGACAGCAATTGGGAGAACCCAACATCGAGTTTTGAATTACCCTGTACATTGCGGTCAACCCCAATTCGATATGGATCGAAGATTAATGATTCAGATCATGGATCAGGACTACGACAAAGCAGTTGAGGGTGGAATATGCTCTATAGCGAAAGTCAATTCCAGCGGTAATGATGACACCAAAGGTTGTCCCGGACAAGTCAAAGTCGAAGTTTCAAGTGAGAGCGCTTTTCGTAACTTCCCAAAAAGCGAGGAATCGAACGAATTATCACAGGTAAGCCAATCATAAACTCTTGCGAAGTCTATACCTTATTTGATACCGGTTCTACCCATTCTTTTATTTCTCCTACTTGCGCTCAACGTTTAGATTTAACTCCGGAGGAATTAGACTTTGACTTATCTGTTAAAACTCCATTGGGAGAAACCTTCATTACATCCATTTTTTATAAATCTTGTTTGACTCAAATCGGCACCCTCACATTACCTATCGATCTTATCTCTTTGAAAATACTTGCATTTGATATGATTTTAAGAATCGACTGGTTAACTACTCATCATGCTAAAATTGACTGCTTTCGTAAGGTTGTTAGCTTTCATATTCCTAACCAACCTATTATGCAAATTCAAACAACCAAACCACTAAAGTCAATCACTGTCATATCAAGCCATAAGTAAAGAGCCCCGAGCCTTTTGCTGGTGACTTCGTTGTGTGGGTTACACCGAAGCCAGACTTTTCGTAGGGGACGCCGTGAATAACGGTGGCAAGTTGATATGTAACAATTCAGATTTTTTAATTAAATATTTAAATATTTATTGAATTATATAAATATTTAATGGTTGTGTTTATCATTGAATAAGTATTTGTTTAATTGATTTGATGTGATTTGATTACTTATTTGTTTAATAAATAATTAATGAGTTAAGGAAAGTAATTATTTTGAAATAGTAATCTAATTTAATTTAATAATTAAGTTAGAGAGTTTATAATGATTAAATAGATTATTATATTATGCAATAAATTGTTATTAGAATTAATTAAATTAAGTATGAAAACTTAATTAATTAGAAGTGTGACAAATAACTATATTATAAGTGATTATTAAAATAAATTAAAGTAGTTTTAATTTATTTTGCCAAACAAGGCTTAAATATATTAAGTCTTTAATTTTAAAGAGTTTTGCCAAACGGGGCCTTATGGCTTTTGGATTTTTAAATTTAATTTATTAAATATAAATTAAATAAATAAAATATAAATAATATGTATAATAATTTTATAACTGATAATTGATTAGGGGCAATTATTATAATATCGGTTTTTTTTAAAAAAAAACGTCTACATTAGTTTTATGTTGTGTTACGTATATTGTATTCGGTTAAGTCTAAGAAAGGAAAAAGGGAAGTGTTTAAGGAAATAAAAGTGTAAGACCCCAACTTTTATAAATAAAGATGAATTTTCTATAAATATCATTTTTGAATATTATGGAGTTAATTTGATATAATGTTATAGTTGTGGGTAATATTTATAAATTTTGCAAAGTACGCAAGTTGTTATATAATATTCGATTGGTCGGGGAATATTCGTTTTAACAGGGAATATTCGTACAACGGCACAATCATTGGTAGACCCCACAACGGAATTATTGTCGGATTGAGAAAATGACAAAATTATCTTTTTATAAAAATAACGGCTGAGGTGTTACCGTTAAAACCGTTAAAACTGTTGAACTACCCGGTAGTAAAAGTACAGTAATACGCGTGGTTGCATAGTAGCACACGGTATTGATTATTGATGCTTACGTGAGAAGTCACTCAGCTATACTCAATTATTGTTACAGTAATTGCTGCATCATATCTCTTAAATTATTGTCATAGTATCATCTGTATAATATGTTATATTAATAAATCAATAATTGAGACGTTGTGGTAAGTTTGGTTATTTTTATGGGGGGCCATATGTCATCATCTAAGAGTCTCTTCGTCAATAGTAATTACCGTCGTCAATAGTAATTACCGTCGTCAATAGTATTTACCTTGGTCAATAGTATTTACCTTGGTCAATAGTAATTACCTTCGTCAATAGTATTTACCTTGGTCAATAGTAATTACTTTCGTCAATAGTAGTTGTCCCTTCAATATTACCAAGAGTCATTTGACCCTTCGTTAAGACCAAGAGTCATTTGACCCTTCGTTAAGACCAAGAGCCACCCTCAGTTTTTCTATAAATAGAGGCCTAGGGCTTCATTATTTTTCACGAATTCATTCAAGCTATAGAGAGAGAAAGTATAGAGAGAATAAGAGAGAGAATAAAAGTATTCTGCTACTTCACTTTTCCAATATCCAGTTCTTTTAAGGTAAGGAATATTATTTCTTTTATATTCATGAAGAGAACTTCTGTTATTCCATTCTTTATTATTCTGTTGGAATAACCAGTATACGCGGTCTACCCTATACTTAGTGACATTCTTCTATTTTTCTGTTGGAACATCCTGTCTGTGTGTTTTACACCGGACCTGGTTCCATTATTTATTATTCTGTCGGAATATCCTGTCTATGCGTTTACGCCGGACCTAGTTTCATTATTTATTATTCTGTTGGAATAACCTATCTGTGCGGTCTATCGCATGCATGGTGATTTCTTTTGTTATTCCATTCTTTATTATACTCAGTTGGTTAAGTTTTGACTTCTATACTCCATGAAATTTGTGGAATATCCTTGATAATTGCGGTTCATCCAGTATCTTTTTATGAAAATATTCTTCTAAGCATTCTTGAATTTTACTCCACAAAGCAGTATCATGTTGACAATTTGGACGTTGTTAATTCTTGCATAAATTAATTCTTGAACTTGTTTTATTGAATTCTTATATCATTGTCATCATCCTCATGTTTATAAAATGTTGAAAGTCATCTGTGGCTTGTAGTGCATAGATGAACTTGGTATGATTATGACCAGGTATTATTCGGTATAATCATGACCGTAATATTACAAATGATGTGGTAAAAGTCCTCATTGGCCCGTAGTGCATTGATGGACAGTTGTTGGCATGATCATGACCATTAATGAATACACGAATATCCTTGGTCGTAGTGCAGGGGTGATTCGATGATGTGGATTATTTTATTAAGCTGAGTCTCAGCGATAGCAGTGTTGAAAAACCTTTTAAATCATAAAAGATAGTAGAGTTTATTTTCTACTTGACTCTTTTAATGGATTACTTATTCCGCTGCAGTTAAACTTGATGTCTATTATATTTTATCAGTTTAACATTGTTGAAGGCTAATGATAATTTATTCTGCATTATCTTAGTCATAATATTTCTTACTGGGCTAGTTGAGCTCACCCTTTCTTTCACTGTTCTCTTCAGGAAATGAGAACGTAGCTGGGGCAAGTCGGGAAACGGAGTGATGGTTCAAATGATAGTATTAGTTAGTAGTCCTCACTATTCTATGTAATAGTGTGTTAATAAATGTAATGAGGACTCCTTTTGAGTATGAATACTCTCTAGAAGATAATATTTGTAGTCAAACTCACAGTTTATATTTTGTCGTATTGTACACGACAGTTGTATTAGTAATTGTATTTGTATTCTGTACTTTATATTTGACGACCCAAGATGGGTGATGTATACCTAATTTTGGAGGCGTCACAAAAAGAGTCTGAGAAATTTCAGAGAAAGCATTTGAGAAAGGACTGAGATTTCAAAAGCTAGTTCAGAGTAGCGATTCTCAGTGAATGATTTTTCTAAAAGTAACAAAAAGGTATGTTTTATAATCTTAACATAGGTTTTATAGTATAACTATTTAGCCTATATGTTTCTTGAAACTCAACCTCACTGTATATAGGTTTTTACAAAAAGTGTCTGTAAACCATGTTTTAGAATTGGTTATGATATTACATGTAATTATAATTGTAATTTTTATAACTAACATATATATATGTATATATATGTTGTACGCTAAAATACGTACAAAGAGAAAGAAGAATTGGTTTTACAGTGAAAACGTGTATGAACTTGAGTTGTACAAAATCAAAGGTTATAGATACAATTGTATGCTAGTTGTGAAATTGAAAGTCGGGTATGTTATTGGATATGAACTACAGAGAATTATAGTTTAAATGTAATCAAATTGGTGGTTAGTAGGATTTACAGTATACACTGTGTTTAACAAATGTCAAACATGGAGTTTTAATTTTAAAACATTGTTTTTACGGATTTAGTCTTTCTAAATTTGTTGTTCAGTAGTTTTAAGTTAATATATGTATGCTTGGTGAGGTTATGTGTAAATTACATCAGTTATATGTATGTAATTAGTTGCTAGAATTTCTTAAACAGACCGAAAATGGTCTTCGTGCTCGGTTCTGTTAGTTTTTGGCGCCCTAGCGCCAAAAATGGAGCCCCATCGCCAAAGTTCGCACTCCGACGCCACTGGCTAGCCTATTCTTCACGCCCCAGCACTGGAATTCGTGCCCCAGTGTCACTGTCTCGCGCCCCAGCGCTGGAAAAGTGGTCTGGGTTGGACAGTTTTGACGTCCTGTAGTAAAACGGCCATAACGTTTTCATACAAACTCCGATTGAGGTGATTCAAGATGATCCGGAACGAGGACGAGTATACCTACAACTTTCGTTCTTTAAGTTTTTCAATTTGAGGTCATTAGGATGGGTCAAAATGGTCATATTTAAGACTATTGTGTTTTCGGAGGCAATCGGAGGGCGTCGGGCATGCACATATGCATGTGTAGTGCTCCTGACCTTAAAAGATGATGCCCTAAGTTATAAAACATGAATTTTAGTAAATATAATGATGCTTAACATTAATAAATAATGTGTTAGATAAGTTATAGAAGCATAGTAAGCATACACAAGAGAGCCAAATCGGGCGTGTGACGAATGAACGTCGAAACGTCGTGCCCAGTGTTAATGAACTTAAAAAGTGTTTCAATTCAATTGAAATAAATATTATAAGATATGGAATGGATTTAATATAAAATCAATAAGTAGTCCTAGCAAGACTTAGGCACTTGAATGAATTTTGAATATTATATAAGTCGAAAAGTTAACACAATCTAATTGAACATTGTGTGCTAATTAATAGAAAAGATTATGAGATCTGGAGTAGAGTTTATATTACAATTACTATGTGTTGTTATGTGACTAATAATTGATGTGTATAATTATATAATTGTGTAGGGCACGTGAAGTGCAGATAACTGTAAGCTGTTAAACTGTTATTGGTAAACAACGATCAATGCAAGTCTTTCAGTTCCTATTTGTTACGTGGACTTGATAAATTGTTTTAAATTATATGATATGTTATACATGTTGAAATTATGAAATGTTAAAGTCAATATATGACTGCATTGTTTTGGCTAAGTAATGATGATTGAGTAAGGAACTCAATCTTTATATTTGCAATGTGAATTAAAAGCATGTATGCCATGTTACTTTAATGAGATGTATATCGAGCATGTTATTATGTGCTATGTGATGCATGAAAACTGTTAGACTTTGTTGGGCTGTCGAGCTCACTCTTACAAATAACCACTTTTGCAGGTCAAGATTTTAAGGTAAAGATATGTGCTAAGTGAGTTATAGAGATCTATATTCACGAAGATTACTTATGATTTATGAGAAATGTATTTCATATTTTGAACGTAACATGTTTTTGAATTGTAAGTTGAGCTATCCAATGTATACGGATATTTAGTTATGATGTAAGACTTTGTATAGTCATTTTGTTGTAACAATTCATGATATAAGATTGAATCGAAGAGATGTAATGTAAAGGTTGCGATTCAGGACAAGAAAGAAGGAAATGTATAAAAGTTTTAAATATTCTGTAATTTTAGTGATTTTAATATTGAATAATGATGTAAAAATAGAGGTTGAATGTATGGTTAACGACCGAAGTCGAGATATAAATTGTATGGATTTTGGGGCCGTTACATGATAGGTATCAATGTGAGGTGTTATCCAAGTCTTGGATAAGAGTCACAGTTTTGAATGATATTTCTATTGTTAATAAATTTCCTGATGTATTTCCCGAAGAATTCCTAGCCTACCCCCAAAGCGTGAAATTGAATTTTCTATCGACCTTGAACCCGATACAAAACCCCTTAAATATTTCTTCATCCAAAACGAACGTAACATGTGCCGAAGATGTTGGCTCGAGCTGTTGAAAGATTACAATAATATCATTCAATACCATCCTGGAAAAAGCGAACGTGGTAGCTGACGCGTTGAGTAAAAGATCGTATGCGGTTACGAATGCGACGTTGTTAACACAAATACCCATTTCGTATAACTTACAAATGATGGATATAAAGTTAAAGACTCTAGGGACCCACGTGATGATGTCAAACATACGAGTAGAATCAACGTTAATCGATAAAATTAAAGTCGCTCAAGCTACACACCCAGAGCTGATAAATATAAAGAAGAAAGTACAAGAATATGTTATTCCAGAAGTAAGAGTCGATGAAGTGAGGAAAGCTTAAGCCCTCGATTTATTGGTCTATTTGAAATCCTCGATCGAGTAGGAACTGTGGCCTATAGACTCGCCTTACCGCTAAGTATGTCGCATGTTCATAACGTTTTTCACGTATCGATGTTACATAAATATGTGGATGACCTAAACAACATTATTGAATTAGAACTAGACGAGATAGCAGAAGATTTAACGTATGAGGAGATACCTGTTAAAATATTAGAAAAGAAGGAACATATTCTACACTCAAGGGTTATACCTCAAGAGTTAGAATCTGAAATAAAAATAAGGTATCATCACCTCTTCGACATACCAGGTACGTACACCAATTTTGAGGACAAAATTTCATAAGAAGGGGAGGTTGTAAGACCCTAACTTTTATGAATAAAGATTAATTTTCTCGAAATATCTTTTTAAATAATAAGTTGTAGATTTGATATAATGTTATAGTTGTGGGTAATATTTATAAATTTTACAAAGTAAGTAAGTTGTCATAAAATATTCGATTGGTTGGGGAATATTCGTTTTATCAGGAAATATTCGTATGACGACACAATCATTGGTGGACCCCACAACGGAATTACTGTCGGAGTTAGAAAACGACAGAAATAACTTTTTATAAAAATAACGGTAAAAGTTTTACCGTTAACTGTTAAAATATCCTGTGATAAAAGTACAGTAATACGCGTGGTTTCATAGTAGCACACGGTATTTGATGCTTACGTGAGAAGTCACTCAGTTATACTCAATTATTACTACAGTAATTGTTGCATAGTATCTCACGTTATTGATTCAATTATTGTCATAATATTTTATATTATTAAATCAATAATTGAGACGACAAAGTTATTCATATTATTATTTACATTATTGGCAATGTCTAGAAAGTTCTGTCGAAAAAAGGGGTTTGGTCACCTAATTGTGAGCCAACAGGGAGAAATCCTTATCGGAAAGCCTCCTCTTTCCTGGGAATGATCTGGTTGTTAATATTGCAAGTTATAATATTATTGATGAATAATTGTTGTTTAAAAATGTGTTTTGTGAAGCCAAGTAAATTGAGATAAAGAGAGAAGATTTTTATAAAGTATTTGTTATAAGTTTTGCTTATTATATGGACTCCCACTTACTCATTTTTCAAAATTATCGGTAGAAGTTATCTCAGTTATATATATATATATTATATATATATATATATATATATATATATATATATATATATATATATATTATAAGTTTTGTTTTATTAGATTATAAATAGAATATATTAAATAGAATATATTATATTTTATTTAAAGTTCTCATTTTATTAGAATATTTTATTGCACAGTAATGAATAGTAAATCAAATTTTTTTCGCCGATTGCAGCGCCCTTGAGAAATCTATTGTTGGTCCATGATTTTTATTTTCAAATAGTATCCTTCTATTCTCCTATAAATAGGATGCTTAGTTTAGAATTAAAAATCAAACCAGAATCAGAGAATTTTTCTTCTATAATATTGAGTGTATTTCTTAGAGTTTAAGGAAGCTTTGAGTGTAGAAAATAGTACAAGTTTTCTTTAAGAATATCTACGCCCTACCAGTCAGAAATACTCTCCTTTTAAGTTAAGAGGTTTTATTTAATTCATATTCGCTTACGATATTATTTTTCGTATTCGTAAGGAATTTTATTTTCGTTCAATATTCCTAAGGAATATTATTTTCGTTCAATATTCGTAAGGAATATTATCTTCGTTCAATATTCGTACAGAATATTATTTTCGTTCAATAGTCGTAAGGGATATTATTTTTATTCAATATTCGTATGAAATAATATTTTCTTCCATACTTTGTAGTATGTAAGTAATATTATTTCGTTTCAGATTCTGAATTCTACACTCATTTTGTTAAGTATTGTTTCTATACTCCTTGAAATTAGTAGAATATCCTTAAAATTTGTGCTTCATCTAGTATCTTTTCAAGAAAATATTATTCTGAATATTCTTGATAATTTTTAATCTTTTCATGTCGGGGTACTATTCACTCAGGTACTATTCACCTGGGGTACTATTCATGACAAAAAATTGATTTCTTTTCCGTCCAAATTATTTTTGATACAATTTTATTCTTGAATTTTACTCCACAAAGTAGTATCATGTTGAAAATTTGGACATTATTGAATTTTGGATAAATTAAATTATAAATCTTTAAAATTTATCTTTGCTCTCATTTAATTGAATTCTAATATTATTGTCATCATCCGCATGCTTATATTGTGATGAAAGTCATCTTTGGCCCATAGTGCATATATGAACTGTTGATTGGTATGATTATGACCAGGGATTATTCGGTATAATCATGACCTGTAATGTTACAAATGATGTGATAAAAGTCATCATTGGCCCGTAGTGCATTGATGGACAGTTGTTAGCATGATCATGACCATTGGTGATAACACGAATATCCTTGGCCTAAAGTACATGGATAATTCATGGATATGATACTAATGAATATTCTTAGCCCGTAGTGCATGGATAATTCAGTGATGTGGATTATTTATTGAGCTGAGTCCCAGCGATAAAATTGATGATAAACTTTTTAAATCGTAGAAGATGGTAGATATCATGCTCTACTTGACTCTTCTAATGGATTGCTTGTTCCGCTGCAGTTAAACTTGTTGTTTATTTTATTCTATTAGTTTAACACTGTTGAAGACTAAAGATAATTTATTTTGTATTATCTTAGTCATAATATTTTTTACTGGGCTAGTTGAGCTCACCCTTTTGCTTTTATTGTTCTCTTTAGGAAATGAGAACGTAGCCGGGACTAGTCGGGGAATGGAGTGACGGTCTGAGATGGTGGTTGTAGTAGTCCTCACTATTTTATAAAATAGTGCGATAATAATTGTAATAAGGACTCCATTTGAGTTTGGATATTGTCTAGAAGACAATATTCGTGTTAAAACTCTCAGCTCGTGTTGTATAATTAAGTTTATATTTGTATTTTGTACCATGTATTTGGTTACTCAGAATGTATTATGTATACCTATTTTGGGGGCATCTCAAGTTGAGCTCACCCTTTTCTTTCATTTTTCTCTTCAGGAAATGAGAATATAGTTGGGAATAGTCGGGGAATGGAGTGATGGTCCAGGATGGTGGTTATAGTAGTCCTCACTATTCTATGAAATAGTGTGATAATAAATGTAATAAAGACTCCATTTGAGTTTTGATATTGTCTACGAGGCAATATTCGTGTTAAAACTCTCAACTGCGTTTTGTCGTATTGTATAAATGAAGTTTGTATTTTATTTCTGTACCATGTAATTGGCAACTCAGAATGGGTTGTGTATACCTATTTTGGGGGCGTAACAATCTCCCCACATAAATGGTAGAAAAATCGGCGACCATCTAAGCTGTGGTTGAATCCTCAAAGAGAAACACCAATCCATAAGAGATGGAACTACCTGGACTCCTCCATACAATGGAGTACCGACGACCATCTGTAAGGTGGTCAACCTCAGAGAGGAAAGATAAAATCCTCTCTATAACCACATTCAGAAACCAGTCCCAAGACACCAAAGGGTAGGGGAATACAAAGATCAACGATCCATTCTAAAAGATCCTGAGACATCTCAACGTCCATCCATCAAGGAGGAGTTCAGAATACATAAGGATCACAAGCCCTAGAGAACAGACAACTATCAAGCAAGTAACAAGGCATAACTAAAAGGGAAGTGGATCAAAACATATTTCTTTGCCATATAATATTGTTTGATATATACAATGTGTCTTGTACATGACAAAAATGGCTATCCTAGTCTATGCAGGAAAATTAAAGCTAATCTACAAATCAGTGGATAAGCGAGCCATTAAGTCTAACATGACATCCCTCTCAAAAGATGGAGGTAACTCTATGAGCTCCTGCCCTAGGGTATCCACACGAGCCAGGAGATCTACGATCATCTTCATGGTGTTACTATGATCATCATTGAATGCACTCATCTCTGCAATGATGTCAGCAGTATGAGATCTAAATACAGTACTATCGGTAGTAGCAGTATCTCAGGTAGCTAGAGCCTCATCCCGCTCAACAATAGCTGTATCCCTAGATGATCGAGCCTCATCCCGCTCAATAACAGCGGTATCCTTGTGAGCTAGAGCATCATCTCTCTCAACTAGAGCGACATCTCTACCAGAAAGAGCTGTCAACATCAAGGCCCTACCCTGATCCCTCTCAAACGTTATCAAATGTAAACTCTGCTCTAAATACTCTGCAGAATGTGGAGTCACAGTAGCAGGAATATTGGGGGAATCAACAAGAGATGCTAACAACCCAACAAACAGCTCATCCTCAGTGGGAGAATCAGGTTACTCCATGGGCTCCCCACTATTAGAATCAGCACCCGGCTCTGAGGATACAACCTTAGTCGATGCAATCTCTGCATCCAACCATGTAGAATACTCTGTAGAATGTCCTGGATGGCAAGTAGAAAAGTTAGCCCTCTCACGCTGGGTCCAACATGTATAAATCCTGAACAAATCCTCTATGACAGAAGTCGAGATGACAAACGCTGACCCAATGCCCCATCAAAGGGATGAACATCCTAAAACTAGTTAAAATGTACCATCACAGCCAGTGGATGATACGTGGTCCCCACCCCCTCTGGCTCGATCAAATTTAAGTTGTAAAGGAGGTCCCACAAGCTGAAAAGTCAAATCAGGAAAAAAGACGCTATGCGATTAAGAGAAAAAGCCTGAAATCCTGATTTTCAAAGACCAAACTACGGGTCTACACATCAATCATTGGTATTCGCCCAAACATAAGGTTCACAAAGTCGATGATCAAAGTTGTTCAAAGCTACCCTTGGAAATACCTCGCGAAGGTCTAATGCCATCAACCTGGGTTGTAATTGCAATCAAAATCATACATCTCGTCATAAATCTATCCCTGGCAGAGATTTCATATATCCTTAGCCGTTGAAGGACATTTCAGCGAAGATCAGGCAGCCCTGATATTATCAGCCATTGGCAATAACTCCAGCGAAGCATCAGAGGTGATCCGATGATGTTAACCGTTAGAGGACATTTCAGCGAATATCAGGCAGCCATGATATTATCAGTCGTTGGCAGTAACTCCAGCGAAGCATCGAATGTGGTCCGATGATGTTAGCCGTTGAAGGACATTTCAATGAAGGTTAGGCAGCCTTGACAATACAAACCGTTGGCAGTAACTCTAATGAGGCGTCAGAAAAACCTGACAATGCAAAATT
Source organism: Panax notoginseng (assembly GCA_016801055.1). NCBI lineage: Eukaryota > Viridiplantae > Streptophyta > Magnoliopsida > Apiales > Araliaceae > Panax > Panax notoginseng. The sequence goes on from CM029012.1 coordinate 234,455,040, forward strand.
ACCCTCATCACGGAGGCCCGATGATGGAATCTGTTATACAGATCCTCAACCATCATAGCATAATTCCCCAAGAGCCTCTCGCACATGAGAAAAGCATCTTCGGTGGAAGGCCTGCAATGAGAATTAAGGACTTTGGTGATCACCTCAATGTCAACATCATGTGGTCTCAATCATGGAGATTTCTATGAGCTTTGGAAATTACCGGTCGAGTAGACATCTAAGCAGTTCAACAGGGTCATCATGGACAACGTCATTCACCCAACAGAAGTGGTGGGAGCAGACAGATGTCATGTTTTGTTGGAAACCATTCCAACAAACCACACTCAGCATACATTTGTATCATGCTGCATTACATTTACGTCATAATTATCTTTTCACATTTCAAGTGTCTAGTGGTCTTTATCCTATCCATGCCATTGCATCGCATGAATATAATAAAGAGGGGCATTTGTAGACACTCAAAATTTTGCATTCATGTTGCTAACCCTGCAGGAAGGTAAAATCGTCTTTGAGAGATAACCCTGGAAGTTAAATAAGTTTTAACCCCGAAGACAAGCCCGGGAGATCCAGTTCTCAATCTCGGAGAAAACTCTAAGATACTCGATTTTAATCTCGAAGATAACCCCGGGAGATTCAGTTACAACCTCAGAGATAACCCCGAGGAATGCAGTCTAAGTTCCGGAGATAATCCCGAAAAAGTCAGTTCCAACCTCGGAGACAACCTTAGGACACTTAGTTCCAACCCCGGAGACAACCACGGGAGTTCAAGCCACCTCGGAGATAACCCTGAGGACATTCAGCATCCACAGCAACCCAATCTCAAAGATAACCCTGAGCAACGACTGCTATATCTGCGCAAAAGTCAGAGATAACCCTGTTAAGGGGCAAAATCGTTATTTTGTCACCTCGATACTACATTCACGTCGTCTCAAAATCATTTCAATCAACACTGCATACAAAGGTGTCCATAAGAACCATAGCTCAAATCCCGAGTGACAATACACAAGACAGTACATCGGATAGAATTTGAAAACTTGAAGATATGGTCATGGACCCATCTTCCCGGCTTCGTACAACCTCTAATCACATGTCATTGTGTAGCTCTCGATAACAACATTCCAAAAAGGAATAACACGCCTTTATCGGATGTCTGGATTGAAAGTTATGAAGGTTCGAGTGGACAGTGCATAGCCAAAGTACACGTACTTCGAGACGACGAGACCCGGATGGCTCGGTGCACCCCGGACAGCCGCAGGTAGATCCGCGGCTGCCGCGTTTGCCCCCGCGGCCATCGGGTCTTTAAATATGAGCTCTTGGCAACTCATTTGAAAAAAAGAAGAGAAAATGAGAGAAAACTCTATCCATTTCAGTCTGTAAACACTTCTAGAGTGCTCTAAAATGAGTGATTCTTCTTTCTAAACACTTATAAACTCGTGTTTTCCTATATACTAAAATTTAACCAGTGGAAACCGAGTATTCAGGCATCTAAAGCTATCCGAAGTCTTCTTGGCAACCCACTGTAAGATATTTTAGATTTTTAAGCTTTTTCTTACTTCCATATACATATATCTACTAACGTTAAGAGTCGCGTTGTGTGGGTATGCCCGGATCGTCGATTCGTGGCTTTTTATTGCTTATATATATATATATATATATATATATATATATATATATATATATATATATATATATATATATATTGTAAGACCCCAACTTATTAATGAATAAAATCAAATTTTCTCTAAATATTATTGTGAATAATAAGGGGTTAATTTGGTATAATACTTTGGTTATGGGTGAAATGTGCAAAATTTTGCAAAATAAGCAAGTGGTTATAAAATATTCATTTTGTCGGGGAATATTCGTTTGGTCGTGGAATATTCTTGCTGTCGGGGAATATTCGTACGACGGCGCAGCCTTGTGTGGGCACCATAACGAAAAGTGATTGGATGAAGAAAACGACAAGTATAAGTTATTTATAAATAACGGCGTAGTTGTTACCGTTAATACTGTTGGAATACCCGGTGGTTAAAATACAGTAGCACACGGTATTGCACCAATTATTGATTCTTACGTAAGAAGGCACTACTCAATAATTGTTACAGTATTTATTGTTCAATATTTTATTTTATTGATTCAATAATTGTTGCGTTGATATTTTATATTATTATTGTTTCAATAATTGTTGCTGCACAATATTTTCCATTATCAGATCAATAATTCATATAATTTGAATAATATTATTAGATAACATTATTGGCAATGTCTAGAAAGTTCTGTCTAAGGAGAGGTTTGGTCATTTAATTGCGCGCCAGTAAGGAGAAATCCTTATTGGAAAGCCCCTCTTTGCTGGGAACGGTCTGGTTGTCATAAATGTGATTCTGTAATATTATTTGTGAATAATTAATTATTGATTCATATGATAAGGAAATATTTATTTTATGTGGATATAAATGTTGGATATATTTATTGTGGTTAAAAATGAAGGAGTTAATGTTGAGATTTTTATCAGTATTTTTGTCGAAATGGAGGTATTAAAAATCAGGGTTTTTGAGATATTTTGCAGGGGTTATAATTTTTAATTCGACCGTTGGATCGTGGTAATTTTTGGATATGTTATACATATATAAGTTGAGTATATGTCCACAAATTTTGAACCGTTAAAAATGAACGTATGATTTATTATGAATTTTACGAGATGACTGGTTCAGAAATTGTTAAATTTTTGGAGTTTATCATTTTGATGGAAAATTCTAGAATTGGTGGGCCCCACTCTTGGTTGGTGAAGAAATGTGCTGAGATTTTTATTCAAATGTGGTGGGTGGGAATAGTAGCAGGTAAAGCCATCAGGTTGCAGGTTAAGTCTGCTTCGGCGTGCTAACATTTTCCTATAAATAGAGGGTTAAGTTAGAATTGAAAATCACACCAGAAATGAGTTTTCTCTCTTTCTCTCTCTAGATTATTGAGTGTATTTTGTGAGTATTTAGATACTTTGAGAGTTTCTATTCATCAGAGCAAGTTTCTTTCAGCCTTATACCGGTATTCCGACCCGAAGTACTGATATTTTGAGGTAAGGGATATTATTTTCTTCTTAAATGATATTATTTTCTTCAATATCATTATGCTGAAATATTAACATGAGTTTTTATCAAATTTGGAACTTTTTGTGTCGGGGTTACTATTCACATATACGTTACTATTCACGTATACGGCACTATTCACGAATACAGCACTATTCACCGAAAAATAAAATTTTCCCTTTTTGTCCAAGATGTCTATTATGGTTACTATCTTTGATTGTATCCATGTTTTGATTTTTATTTTTGAATTCTACTTCACAATTGATTATTATGAAGTATTATTGATCTTGGATAAACTGTTATACGAATCCCTACTATTTGTCCTTCTGTCTCACTGGATTCGTTCTCTTTAAGATATTTTTCATCATCCTCAGTCCTAAATGATGATATTACTGAATATCTTTGGCCTGTAGTGCAAAGATGTATGATTACTTGATGAATATCTTTGGCCTGTAGTGCAAAGATGAACAGGTGTTGAGATGAACATGACTGACAGGTGATACAAATGAATATCTTTGGCCTGTAGTGCAAAGATGAATATTTGGATAAAGATGATTATTAATTGATGTTACAGGGATAAAATATTGATGATGGACTTTTAAATCTTAGAAGATAGTAGAATTCATTCTCTACTTGACTCTTCTAATGGTTTGTTGTTTCCGCTGCAGTTGTTGATCTAAAACTTGTTGTCGATTATATTCTATCAGATTTTTCCCTGTTGAATACTAATGATAATTTGTTGTATATTATCTTAGTCATAATATTCTTTATGGGCTAGTTGAGCTCACCCTTTTCCTTTTTGTTCCATTTTTCTTCTCAGGAGGTGAGAACATAGCAGGATCTAGTCGGGGTATGGAGTGATGGTTCTAGAAAGATGTTTTAGCAGTCCTCACTATTTCTGTAAAATAGTGTTTGAATAATTGTATTGAGGACTTATTTGAGTGTGGATATTGTCTAGAAGACAATATTTGTATTTAAACTCACAGTATGTGTTGTCGTATTTTGCACGACAATTGTATTATTGATGTTGTAGTTTACTTTCTGTACCATGTATTTGGCGACTCAGAATGGGTGTTGTATACCTATTTTGGGGGCATCACAGTTGGTATCAGAGCTTATGGATATGATCCCTGGCTGAGATGTGAGACAAGAACTAGGAGGGGAGAGACGGGGAATTCCTTCACCAGTATGACCTGACTAAGTTTATTTGGTGTTTATTTGGTCGGTCAGAGTATAGGGATAATATATGACATGACTATTAACCCTTGCTTTATGGCAGTATTTAAGAATGGCAGCTGAGAACGTTAATAATGGAGTAAATCAGACTGTGGAGACACCTTTGATCACCACCCAGGGGAACGTGCAACAGGAAGGCAATATTCCTCTTATAAACAACGTTACCGAGCAAACGATGAATGATGGAATGTTTAGGAGCTTTTTGCAGTTCATGCAAAATCAGACGAGGGAGACTCGTGTGCAAAATACGGGTGAAAATGATAACAACGCGCGGTTTGTCACAACTAAACAGTTCAAAGAATTGGGACCACCAGAATTTAAGGAAAAAGCCGGATCTGATCATGGCAGAAATGTGGGTCAAGCAAATTACCAAGATATTCTATGTCTTGGGATGCACGGAGGAACAGAAGGTTCCATTCGCCACCTTTATGTTCCGCGGTGAGGCAGACTACTGGTGGGAGTCTGTGAAGCGTACCCAGCCTGACGCACTCAACATGTCCTGGGAAACATTTCAAAAACTGTTCAATGACAAGTACTTTCCTGAAAGTATTCGTCATATATAGGAGGTGGAGTTTATCAGACTGGAACAAAACAACATGACGGTGTCCCAGTACGAGGCGAAGTTTGCAGAGTTATCCAGGTTTGCACCTCATTTGGACGAAAATGAGGAACGAATGACAAGGATGTTTCTGAGAGGTCTAAAACCCGAGATTCGACAATATCTTATCTCTCATAAATTTTCTTTATATTCAGATGTTGTAAACAGGACTCAATTATTAGAGCGAGATAATGAGTATGTGCAACCGAGGGACCACAACCAGGGTCATACCGGTGGCGGCTGTCATCGAAGCAATGAAAACCAGTAGGGAGGAAAACATTCGGACAAAAGCGGTAACCACTCTGGTGGCAATCGTGGTCGTGATAATAGAAGGAGTGAGTCGGGAGGAGATTTCAAGAAGAGAAGGTACAACAATGATAATGTGAAGACGTCAGCACAAACATCAACTGTTTCTAGGGGAGGAGAACGACCACCGGTCGTATGTTACAAATGTGGGAAAGAGGGACATATCAGCCCAAACTGTCCACAACAATCTAAGGTATGTTATAACTGTGGAAAGGAGGGTCATATAGCTCGAGAGTGTTCTGTAGCAAAACCAAGTTCAGCGGGGATGGTGACTCCAAAAGCTGTCCTGAATAAGTCAAAATCAGCGGTTCCTGGAAGAGCGTTTGTCGTGACTGGCCAAAACGGGAGAAACCCGAATGAGGTGATCACGGGTAAGCTAATCTTGAATTCTTGCGAAGTTTATACTTTACTAGATACCGGTTCTACCCATTCTTTTATCTCTCCTGCTTGTGCTCAACGTTTAAACTTGACTCCGGAGAAATTGGACTTTAACTTATCTGTTGAAACTCCGTTGGGTGAAACCTTCGTTACATCTACAGTTTATAAATCTTGCATGATCCAAGTTGGCACTATCACATTACCTGTTGATCTTATCTCTTTAAAGATACTTGCTTTTGATGTAATTTTAGGAATTGATTGGTTAACCACTCATCATGCTAAAATTGATTGTTTTCGTAAGGTTGTTAGTTTTCATTATTCCTAACCAACCTGTCATACGAATTCAAACTACTAAACCACTAAAATCAGTCACTGTCATATCAAGCCACAAAGCTATTCGTTTATTGAAAAACGGATGTCAAGCTTTCTTAGCCCATGTTATGGATTTGAACAAAGACAAGTCAGATTTGAATAATATTTCTATTGTTAGAGAATTTCCTGATGTATTTCCTGAAGAACTTCCTGGTCTACCCCTAGAACGTGAAGTTGAATTCTTTATTGACCTTGAACCCGGTACAAAGCCCATTTCTAAAACTCCATATCGAATGGCTCCTATTGAACTTCAGGAGTTAAAAGTCCAACTACAGGAGTTGTTGGACATCAGTTTTATTCGTCCTAGTACGTCTCCTTGGGGTGCTCCTGTTTTATTTGTAAAGAAGAAAGACGGGAGTATGCGACTTTGTATCGACTATCGAGAATTGAATCATGTCACTATCAAGAATAGGTATCTGCTACCTCGCATTGATGACCTGTTTGACCAGTTGCAAGGAGCACAATTCTTTTCAAAGATCGATCTTCGTTCTGGATATCATCAGCTGAAGATTAAAACTGAGGATATTCCAAAGACTGCCTTCAGAACTCGGTACGGGCATTATGAATTCTTAGTAATGTCTTTTGGATTGACTAATGCTCCTGCTGCCTTCATGGATATGATGAACCGTGTATTCAAAGAATATTTGGATCAGTTTGTTGTTGTCTTTATTGATGACATCCTCATCTATTCCAAAAGTCGTGAAGATCATGAGCGCCATTTGAAGCTGGTACTGCAAAGGCTTCGTGAAAACAAGCTATATGCCAAACTGAAGAAATGCGAGTTCTGGCTTGAGGAAGTAGCATTCCTTGGGCACGTGGTGTCAAAACATGGAGTATCTGTTGACCCGGCGAAGATTGAAGCCATACAAAGTTGGGAGCAACCGAAGTCGGTAACCGAAGTACGTAGCTTTCTGGGCTTAGCTGGTTATTATCGGAGATTTGTGGAAGGATTTTCTCGAATCGCTACTCCGTTAACTCAGCTGACTCGTAAAGATACAAAATTCGTATGGAGTGAGGATTGTGAGAAGAGTTTTCAAGAACTCAAGAGGAGACTCATTTCGGCACCTGTTCTGACAATACCATCTGGTTCGGATGGATTTGTTATCTACAGCGATGCTTCAGGCAAAGGGTTAGGATGTGTTCTCATGCAACATGGGAAAGTCATAGCCTATGCCTCACGACAACTCAAAGAATATGAGAGGAATTATCCTACTCATGATTTGGAGTTGGCAGCAGTCGTTTTTGCGTTGAAGATCTGGAGACACTACCTGTATAGGGAGAAAGTGGAGATCTATACAGATCATAAAAGCCTCAAATATTTCTTCACCCAAAAGGAACTCAACATGCGGCAACGACGTTGGCTTGAGCTGTTGAAAGATTACGATCATACCATCCAATATCATCCTGAAAAGCGAAACGTAGTAGCTGACGCATTGAGTAGAAGATCATACGCGGGTACGAGTGCAATGTTTTTAACACAAAGGCCCATTTTGTATGACTTGCAAAGGATGGAGATAGAGATGAAGGCTCCAAGTACCCACATGATGATATCAAATATACGAGTAGAAACGACTTTAATCGATAAAGTTAAAGCTGCTCAAGCTACGGACATAGAGCTGATGCGTATGAAGAAGAAAGTGCAAGAAGGTGCTATTCCAGAAGCAAGAATCGATGAAGAAGGAATACTTCGAGTCAACTCCAGACTTTGTGTTCCTAACGATTTTGACTTGAAGCATAGAATAATGATGGAGGCACACAACACACCGTTTGCAATCCATCCTGGGAGTACCAAAATGTATCACGATCTTCGACATACATTTTGGTGGAGCAATATGAAAAGAGAGATCGCGGAGTTTATCTCGAGATGTTTAACTTGTCAACGTGTAAAAGAGGAGCATCAAGTACCAAAGGGTCCATTGCAACCACTTGAGATTCCGAAATGGAAGTGGGAACACATTACTATGGATTTTGTTACGGGTCTTCCCAAGGTTTCTCAAGGCATAGATGCGATTTGGGTTATTGTTGATAGATTAACCAAGTCCGCTCATTTCTTGCCGATACGTGAGACTTATTCCTTGAACGTCTTGCTAGTATGTATGTGAACGAGATTGTGAGATTGCATGGCATGCCAGTATCCATAGTTTCGGATCGTGACCTAAGATTCACTTCACGATTTTGGGTTAGCTTGCAGAAAGCTATGGGCACGGATTTACGATTCAGTTCAGCATACCATCCTCAAACGGACGGACAATCAGAGAGGACTATTCAAACTCTTGAAGATCTATTAAGACTTTGTGTCCTAGATCTCAAAGGGAGTTGGGATAAGTACCTACCATTGGTGGAATTCTCCTACAACAACAGTTATCAGGCGAGCATAGGTGTGGCTCCATTTGAGGCGTTGTATGGAAGAAAATGTCGTTCTCCAGTATGCTGGGACGAGGTGGGTGAAGCAACATTGTTGGGACCAGAGTTGGTACGCATTACTACAGAGAAGATCCAAACGATTCGAACCGTATACAAACGGCACAGGATCGACAAAAGAGTTATGCGGATCTTCATCGGAAGGACGTGGAATTTAATATTGGGGATCATGTATTGTTACGTGTTGCACCATGGAAGGGAGTTACAAGATTTGGAAAGAGAGGAAAGCTAAATCCAAGATTTGTTGGTCCATTTGAGATTCTTGAGCGAATAGGAAATATGGCATATAGACTCGCATTACCTCCAAGCATGTCTCGTGTTCATAATGTTTTTCACATATCTATGCTTCGTAAATATGTTAAAGACCCGAACCACATTATTGAGTTAGAACCAGACGGGATAGCTGAAGATTTAACGTACGAGGAGGTACCTGTTAAGATCTTGGATAGGAAAGAGCATGTCATATGCACGAAGGTTATACCACAAGTTAAGGTTTTGTGGAGAAACCATGCTATTGAAGAAAATTGACTGGGAGTTGGAATCAAAAATGAAAGCGAGGGTATCCTCACCTTTTTGAAACATTCAGGTACGTACCTGTCAATTTCGAGGACGAAATTTCATAA
>CM029012.1:234464153-234515984 GCA_016801055.1 Panax notoginseng
ACAGTAGACGTGTTTCCGGAAGATTTCCAGGACTTCCACCTGATAGAGAAATCGAGTTCGTGATCGATTTAGCATCTGGAACTGCTCCAATATCGAAGGCCCCATACAGAATGGCTCCGATGGAGATGAAGGAACTAATGGTGCAATTGCAAGAACTGTTAGATAAGAAATATATTCAGCCTAGTGTATCACCGTGGGGAGCGCCGGTTATATCGTGAAGAAGAAGGATGGGTCAATGCGTCTTTGCATTGATTATAGGGAAGTGAACAAAGTCACTATTAAAAATAAAATATCTGTTGCCAAGAATAGATGACTTTTTTGATCAACTGAAATGTGCTAGATATTTCTCGAAAATAGATTTGAGAAGTGGGTATCACCAACTGAAAGTAAGGAAGGAGGATGTACCGAAGACGGCATTCTGAACTCGGTATGGACATTACGAATTTTTGGTGATGTCTTTTGGTTTGACAAATGCCCCTGCAGCGTTCATGGATTTGATGAACAGGTGTTTAAACTATTTTTAGACAAGTTTGTGGTAGTGTTCATCGATGATATTTCGGTGTACTTTAAATCTCAAGAAGAACACGTAGAACATCTACGTTTGACGTTGGAGACACTAAGAAAGGAAAAGTTATACGCGAAATTCTCTAAGTGCGAATTTTGGCTAAATCGTGTACAATTTCTTGGGCACGTGATTGACAAAGATGGGATTTCAGTGGATCCATCAAAAGTGGAAGCTGTAATCAATTGGGAACAACCAAGAACACCCGTCGGAGGTGAGGAGTTTCTTGGGACTGGCCGGTTATTATAGAAGATTTATTCAAGATTTTTTCAAGATAGCCACTCCGCTAACAAATTTGACAAGGAAAGCTGTAAAATTTGTTTGGACGGAGAAGTATGAAGATAGTTTTTAAGATTTGAGGAAGAATTAAGTGTGGCACCTGTGTTGTCATTACCAGATAATACGGGAAACTTTGTGGTGTATAGTGATGCCTCACACAAAGGTTGGGTTGTGTCCGTATGCAAAACAGTAAGGTCATTGTGTATGCATCAAGGTAATTGAAAGACTACGAAAAAGGGTATCTGACTCATGATTTAGAGTTGCCGGCGTTGTGTTTGCTCTGAAGATATGGGAAACATTATCTCTACGGAGAAATATGTGAGATCTACACAGACCATAAGAGTCTGAAGTATATTTTCACCCAGAAAGACCTAAACATGCGTCAAAGGAGATGGATGGAATTAATAAAAGATTATGATTACGAGATCTTTTATCATCCGGGCAAAGCTAATGTGGTTGTAGATGCCTTGAGTAGAAAAGGCAGGGAAAAGTTGATGTTGTTAACCAACCAGGAAGAGCTTATTTTAGCATTGGAAAGGCTAGAGTTGGAAATCAAATTTCCAAAAGAATCCGATAAAAAATTATACCAGATGGAAGCTAGTCCAACTTTGGTGGACAAAGTGAAGAACACTTAACTACAGGATGAAGAATGCAGGAAAATAAAGAAAGTGTGGTCGAGGGTAAAGAGGTGAAGTATATGGTTGATGCTGAAGGAATACTAAGATTCGAGGGACGAATTTGGGTTCCAGCAGTACCGGATATTAAAGAAGACATCTTGACAGAAGCTCATAGCTCAAGATATTCGATTCGTCTGGGAAGTACAAAGATGTATCAAGATTTGCGACGATATTTTTGGTGGCCAAATATGAAAAGAGACGTTGCAGAATGCGTTGAAAAGTGCTTGACATGTCAAAGAGTCAAGGCCGAGCATCAAAGGCCAAGCGGATTACTTCAACCGTTGGAAATACCAGAATGGAAGTGGGAGCATATTACAATGGATTTTGTGGTAGGTCTTCTAACGACTCAGAAAGGATACGATGCGATATGGGTGATAGTGGACAGACTGACAAAATCTGCACACTTTTTGCCAATAAAGATTAGATATAATCTTGATCAGCTGGCAAAACTGTACGTTAAAGAGATCGCGTCTAGGTATGGGGTTCCAGTGTCAATAGTATCAGATTGAGACCCGAGGTTCACATCAAATTTCTGGAAGAAACTACAAGAATGTATGGGAACTCAACTGAAGATGAGTACAACATATCATCCACAAACCGATGGGTAGAGCGAACGAACGATCCAAACGTTAGAAGATATGCTCAGAGCATGCATCATGGATTTCAAAGAAAACTGGAATGATCATCTACCGTTGGTGGAATTTGCATACAACAACAGTTACCATGCAAGCATTGGCATACCGCCATATGAGGCGTTATACGGCAAGAAATGCAGAACTCCACTGTGCTGGGATGAAGTTGGTGAACGTCAACTGTTAGGCCCTGAACTGGTACAGCAGATCGCTGAAGTTATCAAACTTATCAGAGCAAGATTAGTAGCTGCTCAAGATTGACAGAAGAAGTATGCTGATCAAAACAGGCAGAATCGCGAATTTGAAGCAGAAAATTTCGTGTTCCTAAAAGTTTCTCTTTGGAAGGAAAAAATTCGTTTTGGCAAAAAGAAAAGCTAAGCCCAAGTTTTATTGGACCTTTCGAGATATTACGAAGAGTGGGGGAGGTGGCTTACGACGTAGCTTTACCTCCAGAATTAGAACATGTTCACAACGTTTTTCATGTGTCGGTGTTACTACCGTATAAAACCTGATTACAAGCATGTAATCGAGTATGAACCGTTGCAGTTCAGTAAAGATTTATCTTACGAAGAGATTCCTATCCAGATAGTCGACAGGAAAGAACAAGTGCTCAGGAATAAAGTGATACTGTGACGCCCCCAAATAGGTATACATCACCCATTCTAAGTCGCCAAATACATGGTACAGAAAATAACTACAACTTTATTATTACAATTGTCGTGCAAAATACGACAACACATACTGTGAGTTAAAATACAAATATTGCCTTCTAGACAATATCCACACCCAAATAAAGTTCTCATTACAATTATTGATGCACTATTTTACAAAAATAGTGAGGACTGCTAAAACAACTGTCTAGGACCATCACTTTATACCCCGATTGGTTCCTGCTATATTCTCGCTTCCTGAGAAAAAAAATGGAATAAAAAGGAAAAAGGTGAGCTCAACTAACCCAGTAAAGAATATTATGACTAAGATAATATACAACAAATTATCCTTAGTCTTCAACAGGAAAAAATCTGATTGAATATAATAGGCAACAAGTTTTAGATCAACAACTGCAGCGGAAACAACAATTCATTAGAAGAGTTAAGTAGAGAATGAAATCTACTATCATCTATGAATTTAAAAGTTCATCATCAATAATTTATCCTTGTAACATCAATCAATATATATCTTGAATCAAATATTCATCTTTGCACTACAAGCCAAAGATATTCATTTGTATCACTAGTTGGTCATGTTTATCTCAACACCTGTTCATCTTTGCATTACGGGCCAAAGATATTCATCAGGTAATCATTCATCTTTGCACTACAGGCCAAAGATATTCATCAAGTATCACCATTAAGGACTGAGGATGATGAAAAATATTTTAGAGAACGAATCAAGTAAGATAAAAGGACAAAGTTTAGATATTCGTACTTTAGATAATTCAAGTTTAATAATACTCCATAATAAACCATAATGGAGTAAAATTCAAGAATGACGATCAAAATATGGATACAATCAAAAATAGTAACCATAACCAATTGGGTGGGAAGAAACTGCTTTGTACACATTTTAGTTTTGGCTTTTACCTCTGCTGTCCATACATCAGTTTAATTATTGTTCTTGGAGAGTAATCTATGGAGAACTATTCATATTGTTTATAGCATGCAGAATCCAAAATGTTATAGAAAGCGCGATTGAAATCAATTAAATTGTGGAAGGTTTTTGAAGTTTTAATTTCAATTTTATTTTTTTCCATAATTAAAGTTGTTGACAAAGTGATAATATTAACAATGTTGCTGGAGGAAATATGCATATCTACATTTTTTTCACTTATTCTAATTAATCAAGAAATTGTCACAATTAATTAGACATATATCACTTAAATTTGGACGAACAAATTACCCAACTTTCATTTACTTAAAAACACTGATTCTCATTTTTAGGTAGCATAAAAAAAATTTGGAACTCTTTGTTTGTGTTTAGGACTGAGACAGTATTTCTAAGGGAGCTCTACAAGGATCTTAGGCAGTTGGTACAACTAGAATCAGGTCATATATATATATATATATATATATATATATATATATATATATATATATATATATATATACCACTGTATAAAAATCAAGACTGATCTTAATTCACTTCCCTTGTATTTCAAGGAAAAAGTAAAAATAAAAATTCCCTTGTATTTCGATCAACCTTAATTTATCAAATATATATGTATATATACATGTTTCATTACTTGATAAATAATCATACTATTTTAATTTCTCATCATTCCAAAAAAGAAACTTCTAGTAAACTAAATACAGTATAGTAATAGAGAAATATCAGTGAGTCCCATGTTTGCTTGAGAAGAAATTGCTTAAATTTGGAAACTCTAAAGTTGACCAATGACAATGCCTCAACCACCTAACTGAGCTTCTTCAGTTAATTAGTCATTCAAGCCAATACATGTCCATGAACTCGATCATATATTCATATACGTTAATTATACATAAAAACGTTCATTTCGTTTACTTTATCAACAAGCTTAATACGACCTTGATAATGAGAATGTTACATGCAGTGGACCATGCGACATCGATTAATTAGCAGTGGAGTATGATTAATTCTTTACAATAAATCCAAAAGAGAGATAAATTGTATAGATTTATTATCATCGTCATAAATGATTTTTAGATATACATATTACATATATACAACCTAGCTTCTTCTTTTTTGGCTAATGAGGTACATTGCACTTTAACTATATTGCAACTATGCCTATCTGCAATCTCACTAGTTGAATGAGTTTATATATATATATATATACTCATTCTGTTGTACAAAAACAGTTTCATTTATAAAACTGTAAAATTTTACATGTTTATTATTAAATTTATTGTGTTTAGTTTTTTTTGTCCCGTGAACTATTGTTTACTCTTCTTAACTAAAAGCATAATACCTTTATAAGAATTCCTTGCATATATAAGAAGTAATGACATAATAATAAAGTTGTGATGATATATTGAGTCATTTCATACTGCTATCAAAAAAGAAATTAAGTGGAAAAAAAAAGAGAGAGAGAAAGAAATATGCTAAATGAGACTACTTTTCAAAACGGAGGAAGTATATAGGAAAGAAATTAAGTGAAATGCGTGGAAGAATAATTTGGGTGGACAGTTATAACATAAACTAAAAAATATAAAGATTGTCAAAATCATACAGGCAGATAGGGTTACATGAATTGCATCGCCAAGAAGGTAAGATTTGACAGGCCGGGAAAAGAGAAGGCAAATAATATTATGTTATTGATTGTCTTTGACATCACTCTAAAGTTGCTCTCCAACAATAGTTGGTCCAAGCAATACCTAGTTTCAAGCCTCGTTCTAGCTTAGTTAATTCCCATATATGGCCTCCCTTTTTCTCTCTTTAAAATAACATATCTAACTAAATAGTGATATATATTCATGCATCACCTAATCACCGAAACACCCTTTCACCACTTCCCTTATATATATATGCCACCACTTGACCTTTTGTTCAAACAAGATTCACAATCTATTAGCTTTTTCATAAGAGAAAAGGCAATAGATAGAAAGAGATATAAAAAGCAAGAAAATGGCTTTTAGAGGAGTTGTTCTTTTCTTATTGATAACATTATTTTGTGTCCTTCCTCACTTGGCCCATTCAGACAATGCAGGTTCCACAACCAGGCATTACGAGTTTAACGTAAGTTTTAATCTGGTAAATGGTCATTAAAAATTTCACAAATATATCATTTTGATATTATTATTTTTTTAACATTTAAATTAATTTGATCATAATTTCTTAGGTCAAGCTGCAAAATGTGACACGACTGTGCCACACGAAGAGCATTGTTACCGTAAATGGGAAATTTCCAGGTCCAAAAGTTGTAGCTAGGGAAGGCGATCGTCTACTCATTAAAGTCATTAATCATGTTCCAAACAATATATCAATCCACTGGTATATAGATATATATTATAATTCTTTACTAATTTTATATCATATAGTTCATTACTAAAGTTGATAATTAAGCAGATAGTTACTTTGCAAAAATCAAATTACAACCATAAAACGTACAGGCATGGAATTCGACAGCTTCAAAGTGGTTGGGCAGATGGGCCGGCATATATAACACAATGCCCCATACAAACTGGCCACAGCTATGTGTATAATTATACCATTGTTGGGCAAAGAGGAACTCTCTTTTGGCATGCCCATATTTCATGGCTAAGGGCAACTCTCTATGGTCCTCTTATCATTCTTCCCAAGCGCAACGTGCCTTACCCATTTCCCAAACCCAATAAGGAAGTTCCCATCATCTTTGGTAATTAACCTACTAGTAACACATTCAAAATTAATGGCAAAAGATTGATTCAATAAATATATATGCTGTAAATTTTGTAGCATAATTATTTGATAAACTTTGATTTTTCATTTGCAGGAGAATGGTTCAATGCTGACCCCGAAGCCATCATTACCCAAGCTTTACAAACCGGTGGAGGTCCTAATGTTTCCGATGCCTACACATTTAATGGGCTTCCTGGTCCTTTGTATAACTGCTCGGCCAAAGGTATTCAATATTATAGCTATGCATGATATATATATATATATATATATATATATATATATATATATATATATATATATATATATACCTAAATCGTGCACTTACTTATTTGTGTGAAATGCATGTTATTCAAAAGTTATAAATCAAATCATTTTATAACTTCTTTACGATGTGATATGTCATCACATAAGAATAATATATGAATAAATAGGTCATAAGAATAAATAGGTGTACTACTCCAATATGAATAATTAGATGAATGCGCCATTGCTTGTGAATTGAATGGAATAATTACATGCGACTTCGTTTCTTGTGATTTAATAGCTTATAATTTGACAGACACATTCAAGCTAAGGGTTAAGCCAGGAAAAACATACCTTCTACGATTCATCAACGCAGCACTCAATGATGAGCTCTTCTTCAGTATCGCAAACCACACACTCACAATTGTTGAAGCTGATGCCATTTATGTCAAACCATTTGAGAGTCAAACAATTCTACTAACCCCTGGACAAACAACTAATGTTCTCCTTAAGACCAAAACCAACTTTCCCAAAGCCACTTTTCTAATGACTGCTAGACCATATGTCACTGGCGCTGGCACATTTGACAACTCCACCGTTGCCGGTATTCTTGAATATTTATCACCATCCCTTCATTCAACAATCTTACTGAAGAAACTTCCACTCTTCAAGCCAACATTACCTCCTCTAAATGACACTTCTTTTGCCACCAATTTCTCAAGAAAACTCCGTAGCTTAGCCAATGCTAAATTTCCAGCTAATGTCCCTAAGAAAGTTGACAAACACTTGTTCTTCACGGTAGGCCTTGGAACAAACCCTTGTGGCCTAAAAAACCAAACTTGCCAAGGACCAAACGGAACAAGATTTGCAGCTTCGATTAACAATATCTCCTTCATACAACCAACAACATCTCTCCTCCAATCCCACTATTTTGGTCAATCAAATGGTGTTTATAATCCTAATTTCCCGTTTAGTCCCACGCAATGGTTTAACTATACGGGAAACCCCCCAAACAATACATTTGTGAGCAATGGTACTAAACTTGTGGTTCTTCCATTTAACACAAGTGTGGAACTAGTCCTGCAGGACACAAGCATTCTTGGTGCTGAAAGCCACCCTCTTCATCTCCATGGATTCAACTTCTTTGTCGTCGGACAAGGTTTTGGGAATTATGATTCGAATAAGGATCCTAAAAACTTCAATCTTGTCGACCCCATTGAGAGGAACACCGTGGGGGTGCCATCTGGTGGATGGGTTGCTATTCGGTTTCAGGCGGATAATCCAGGTGGGTTTTCAAAATTTATCAATGTTCTTTAATTAATTTGCCGTATTTTTAAGTTAATAATTAATTATTGATTATGGCTATGTTACAATAGGGGTATGGTTTATGCATTGCCATCTAGAGGTCCACACAAGTTGGGGTTTGAAGATGGCATGGCTTGTCTTGGATGGAAAGCTTCCAAACCAAAAGCTGATCCCCCCTCCAGCAGATCTCCCCAAGTGCTGACTTTGTTTAATTCAAATGACTTCAGAAATTTCCCTCCAGAGTTGCCTTCTGTTTTTTTTTCTTTTTAAAGCATAGCCTTTTTGGCCAGCACTAGATTTTACCCAGTGAGTTTGCAATTATTTCGGAAAGAAGAGTGGCCTATATTTTTTGTAATAAAGTTTATGAATGAGACATCAATAATAAAGTTCGACTGAAAAGTTCTCTTAACTAATTACCATGCACACATATAGATAATAGAAGTATATAAAGCATATTATACTTCAATATAAAGCATATGCATCAATATATGGCTCACTCGATCGGCCAATCTCCTCAACCTCACACAGAAAGAAATCTTATACAGCTAGCACCAATTAAGCATAATAACCCGCATGGTATTTGGTCAAGTGGTATGACTCGTTTCATGATTTTTATAAGGTCGAGGGTTTGATTCTTGGTGACAGCAAAGAGGGTATGTGCGTGGTGTGTGTGCATGAATTGAGATAGAACACAATAGCGTATAACAGAGAAAATAGAGAAAATACGAAGTGTAAGGAGAAGGAAGAGAGGAATAAATAATTTGAACTATCCATATTTTTTTTATAATGGATTTCTTATCTCTCCTCGTAATTTTTTTTAATTAGATTTCTACGTAAAATTTTATGTTATTACTTTATTTCCATGTGTCATTATTTTATTCCACATACACACTAAAACAATTGCATATCCTCCATTGTAAACGTCTTCTTAGCTCGTTATTTAGTGATTTGGCGAGCGGTCAAATTTTAACGTTAACATTAGTGCTAGAAGGAGGGTCTTATTCTAGTGTTGAATTAAAATCACCAATTCACCAAAGAAGGAGATCCTGCACATAAAAGATAAGTGATTCTTTTATTACTACCACTTTACCTGTGATTTAAATTTCGTATAACATGGTCTCTTTATTTACAATATGATGTTATGCTTATAAGGATTAAAGGATAAAGCTTACTGTGCATTATGTATTGCTTATATAATTAATTTCCTTTATTCAAAGCAATACATCATACCATGTGATATGTTATTCTTATGTTATGTTTCGATTAGACCATCAGATCCCATAAACTTTTAGTATATTATAAATTTCACAAAACGCCAATGGCAAACAAGGAGGGATGAATCATTGAGCATAGGAGGTTTTGGTGATTAAATATGAGTAGTACTTCCCTTTTGTTAATTTAATTTATTCCATGAAATATGAATGCTCGGAATTTCTTCAGTCAAATACCGTACCATACTTACTATATATTAGGAGGGGAAAAAATTCTAAACGAAGATTGCAGCGGCCACCGGGGGATGGTATAGCATTGATGTTGCCCTTCAGTATTGTTGGGCCATAATACTTTTTTTATTGGGTCAGGCCGAATGGACTTGTCTTATGGACTATGTCACCTTTATCATATTAGGTCAAACAACTTGGGCCTCGCTACTTGATTATAATATTGGGCTCAGTCATTGGATCGGCCCACTATGTGAGTTGTCACTTATCCTATCTTTGACCGGTAATCATCACAAAAGTAATAGTTGACTGTTATGTCTGTCACCTTTCTGCATGACATTAATGAGGATGGGACTCCGATTACCGGCGGGAGGTAACAGTAATAGTAGGTGGGAAAATAAGCTACACACTTTCGGCTGAGATGACCGGGGATGAGAGGAGATGTCAGGAGATAGTGGGTGGCACAGTAAACCGGGTCTTGGGAACGGATGGGGCGAGGATCACAAGAGGAAAAGGAGGTAACAAAACACTACACACAACATTATCTTGAAACACATTCACTCAGACACTGTTCATTTTTTTCTCCATTGTTAACCTTGTGATCGCCTGTACTGATTCTCACGCCGGAGCTATCCCCCGACGGTCAGGCCGTCAAGCTTTTGGTGTTGACTTGTTGAACTGTGCAGGATCATAGCGTCTTACGTGATTGGGACGTGGGAGAAGATCTTGGCGTTAACATTGGCGCTAGAAGGAGGGCTGAGTTCTAGTGTCCTGAGTAATTTTTCAATCACAAACCTTGTTCGTTTTACGTCGGTGTTCATGGGGAAGAGTAGGACACCTACGCCTGAGGGGCAGCCGATGGCTGCCAGTGAATCAATACTGCGAGTATCTGTGAAGGACCGTTTGGGACCTACACTAAGTGTTCATGCCAGCACAACGTCCAAACGATCGCATGGAGATTCTCGTTTGAAGGCTG
Source organism: Panax notoginseng (assembly GCA_016801055.1). Taxonomy (NCBI): domain Eukaryota; kingdom Viridiplantae; phylum Streptophyta; class Magnoliopsida; order Apiales; family Araliaceae; genus Panax; species Panax notoginseng. The sequence goes on from CM029012.1 coordinate 234,474,623, forward strand.
GGAGCAAAGCCAGAAGAAGGCTAGTGTTTACAGCAGAGAAAGAGTCCGGTCATGGTCGAAAACGAGTAGAAGGCACCTCGCCTAGAACTCGATATCGGGACGACCAAAACGAAAAGACTGGCCGCTTGGCTAAGATGGCAGACGAGGCTGATAGGGCCATGGAAGCATTGCTGAAACAATGGCAGGATATAGCTGAGCAGATGTTTCGAATGGCAGAGTTAAGGGACGAAGCGTCCAGCTATGTCCAATCTGAAGAACGTGGGCATCGGAGTGGGAAAGAACCTGTCCGTTCAGGGCGTGAATCTCGGGGTCAACCTCGGGAAAGGAGAAGGTCCAGAAGCCCTACTCCTCAAAGATCAAAGAGGGTACATCACCCTGTCGGTTCTGGGGAGCAGGGTCGAAGCGAACGGAGAGGTCGATCAAGGGATCGTTCTCCGGAGAATGCTAAAAAGGCGCTCGTTGTTGCGCATTCCCATCACGACAGCCGGGTTCCGAGACGAAGCAGATCCAGGGGTCGCACACCCGAAAGTCCACTGAGGGCATCCCGCTCTGTGGACCATCATCGTCATAAGAGCCCCTCGAAAGTTGGGGGTTCTATCGTAAGAAACCGGTCTACTCAGAAGAGGGAGGAGTCACCGGAGAAAGAAGCATCGTCCCAACCCGAGGGCGTGGAATATCTGGTAAAAGAGGTGAAGGAGCTTCGGAGGCAGCTTGCCGAAGTACAGAAAGTAAAAGATACTTCGGGAAAGAAGGCATCCCCTTTTCCGCGGAGATTCTGAAGGAAAAGGCTGACCCCACCAAGAAGTTGCCTCATATTGAAAGTTATGACGGATCGGGAGATCCCTATGACCATAGTCAGGCGTTCGATCGACTGATGGATTATTACGACTTCAGCGATACTGCAAAGTGTCATACTTTTGTCACAACACTCCGAAAGGATGCCAGACAATGGATGGGGTATTTGCCTTCGGATTCGATTTCATCTTGGGCAGATATGTGCAATAAGTTCCACGCTCGTTTCGGGAGCAACAGAAGAAGAGGGAAGCCTACTGGTTCGCTGGCTCAGGTTCGGCAGTACTCGAATGAGTCTTCGGGCCAGTATGTAAAGCGATTCCGTGAAGCAGTCGGCCAAGTGACAGACCTGAACGATCTACAGGCCGTGGGACTGTTTCAGAATGGGTTAGATCTGGTCAAATCAGAGAAGTTGGTGAAAAAACTAATGTTTCACCACCCGAAGAGTCTCGCCGAAGCCTTCGACAAAGCAGAAGGCTATATTGTGGTAGAAGAGGCCATGAATAGCCTCAAGCGTCCCTCTTCGGATCGGCTTAAGGAGACAGATCGGGACAGAACGGAGGGGGACCAGAATAAGAATGAAGAGAATAAAGGTCGTCATGACGGTCGATCAAAGAAATACAACAATAATTGGAGACAGGGTGGAGAACGTTCATCCGCTCTCGCTCAGAGGGTAAACAGGACGTATACCGCACTCAACGCCGACATAGCTGTTATCTTGGAGCAGATCAAGAATCAACCTATTTTCGAGCCACCTCGAGATAACTTTAAGCCCGGGAAAGGGAATTCTCGTAAGTATTGTGACTATCATCAAGCCTCGAGTCACGATACGAACGACTGTGCTAGTCTGAAAGACTTTATTGAGAGAAAGGTGCAAGACGGGGCTTTAGTTCATTATGTAGCTGCCAAGACAAATCAACAGCAAAGTAGAGGACCTGTTCAAGCAGCCCCACCAGTTCAGCAAGTGTTCCCCGCCCCCGGACCGCCAGCAAGACATGTCATAGATGTCATCACTGGGGGTACTTCGGGCAAGCTTGTTGGAAAGAAACGCCGAAGCTATCTGGATTTGGTAATGTCAGTGGCGGGTACCTTCCCGAAGACCGACAGACCCTTCCCGGGTACGGTAATTTCCTTTATCGATGAGGATTACCCTTCGAAAACCATCGAACCACATGAGGGATCATTGGTCGTGACGGCACAAGTGGGTTCGGTGGACATGAAGCGCATGATGATCGACAACGGGTCTTCTGTGGATATCTTATATGCTCATGCTTATCAGAGGATGCATCTTGATGGGCAGAAGATGGAGATCGGATAGGTGGTCCCTCTATATGGTTTCAGCAACGATCCGGTCAAAGTGGCTGGAACCATTGAACTGCCTGTTATCTTCGGAACGGCCCCCCAGCAGGTATAAATTATTTGCAAATTTTACGTTGTGAATGTAGATTCTGCTTATAATGCTATTTTGGGGAGACCCACTTTAACTGCTTTACAAGCTGTAACCTCAATCCCCCATTTCAAAATCAAATTTCCTACGGCTCATGGGGTTGGGGAAGTGAAAGGGGATTTAGATCTGGCCAGAAGATGTTACAGAAATGTCGTGATCACTTCGGGAGTAGGGGTGTCGAAGCAAAAATAGACCATGGCAATAGAGATCGAACCCTTCACAGAAAGCAGCTCAGAACCGTTGGTCATGCCAGCCGAAGAAACAGAAGAAGTAGAACTCATCCCGGGCAAAGCGGATAAAACGGTGAAAATAGGTTCGGGCCTGCCAGAACCTCTCAAGACGAACCTCATTGAACTCCTGCAATGTTATGTTGACATCTTCGCCTGGGAACCTCAGGATATGCCGGGAGTGAGCAGAGATATCGCAGAGCATCGGTTAGAAGTGGACCCGTCAAAGAAGCCAGTTCGGCAAAAGAGGAGGATCTTTGCGCCCGAGCGCCAGAGAATCATCGATGAAGAAATTGCAAAGCTGCTAGCTGCTGACTTCATCTTCGAGATCGATTATCCACAGTGGATGGCAAACGTGGTACTGGTCCAGAAACAGAACGGGAAATGGCGGGTCTGCATCGATTATACAGACCTGAATAAAGCTTGTCCGAAGGACTTCTATCCATTACCCCACATTGACCAGCTCATCGATGCAACTTCGGGGTATGCCTTGTTAAGCTTCATGGATGCATTCTCTGGCTATCATCAAATCTCCATGTGTAAAGAGGATATACCGAAGACGGCGTTCATTATGCATCGGTCGGTATATGCCTACAAGAAAATGACCTTCGGCCTCATCAACGTCGGGGCCACTTACCAGAGGATGATGAACTATGTCTTCAGGCGTCAGTTGGGTAAGAATATGGAAGTATATGTGGATGAAATGATTGTTAAGAGCATGTTGGTGCACAAACATCTAGATGACCTGGAGGAATGCTTTCAGACAGTCCGTCACCACAAATTAAGACTGAATCCTGCCAAGTGCACCTTCGGATTAGGGGCTGGCAAATTTCTGGGTTATCTGGTCAGTCAGAGGGGAATTGAAGCCAATCCAGAGAAGATTAAAGCGATCCTGGACATGAAGACTCCTCAGTCGTTTAAAGACGTTCAGCGTCTGACTGGAAGGATTACAGCTTTGAGGAGGTTTATGTCCAAATCGGCAGAAAGGTGTTTGCCGTTTTTTGACACGTTGAAAGGGCCGAAGAATGCCAAGACGTTCCAATGGACTTCGGAATGCGAAGACGCCTTCCAGAGCATCAAGTCCTACTTATCTTCGGCGCCTTTGTTGGTGAAGCCCGCTCCTGCTGAGCCTTTATATTTGTACTTAGCAGCTAGTTCGTTGGCAGTAGGAGCAATTTTGGTGCGAGAAGTTGGGGGTAAGCAGCACCCGGTTTATTATGTAAGCCACGTCCTTCGGGATGCCGAAACAAGGTACCCAAATATTGAAAAGTTTATTTTTGCTTTAATAACTGCTAGTAGAAAGCTTAGGCAGTACTTCCAGGGTAGGTTGGTAATAGTATACACAGATCAGCCTTTGAAGAAAATTATGGGCAAACCTGAGGTATCGGGGAGATTAGCTGCATGGACGATGGAGTTTTCTCAGTTCTTCGTTGAATATCATCCCCGAACTGCCATCAAGGGGCAGGCCTTGGCTGATTTTGTGGTCGAGTGTTCGTTTTCTGAAGCTGATGAGGCTGTAGCAGAAGCTGGAGGATTTAACAGCATAGTTGCGGTTCTTCAGCAGGAGCAGAGTTCGTGGACACTATATGCAGATGGGTCTTCTACCGCGGACGTCAGCGGAGCAGGGATTATTCTGACCAGCCCGGAGGGATTCAAGGTGCAGCAGGCCATCAGATTTCAGTTTAAAGCGACGAACAATGAAGTGGAGTACGAGGCAGTGTTGGCGGGATTACGACTAGCTAAGAGTCTCGAAGTGCAAAGAATAATTATCTTTAGCGACTCTCAGTTAGTCGTTAAACAAGTCTCCGGGGAATACGAAGCTCGAGGTCACAGAATGATCAAGTATTTGGCGGAAACGAAAGAACGACTTCAGTATTTTCAGTTCTACGAATTTCAGGGGGTCGAACGTAACGACAATTCCATTGCCGATGCACTCTCCAAATTAGCCACTACGGATGTTAACGTTTTTGAGGGGTCAGTTTACTTGGAAATTTTGCAACATCCTAGTGGTCATCATGAATCGGTAATGTGCGTTGACCGAACCAACTGCTGGTTGACCCCATACCTGGAATATCTGGCAGATGGTGTTCTACCTTCGGATCAGATGCTGGCCAAGAAAATTAAGTACAAGAGTGCTAATTTCGTTCTGATAGATGGGGATCTGTTCCGAAGGGCCTTCTCGTCTCCACTGTTAAAGTGTTTGACTCCGTCCGAAGCTGAATATACTCTTCGAGAAGTTCACGAAGGCATCTATGGCGACCATATGGCTGCTAAGTCATTAGCCTACAAAGTACTTCGGCAGGGATATTACTGGCCTACCATCTTCAAGGAAGCAACTGAATACGTCAAGAAGTGCGAGAAGTGTCAGCTCAACAGTCCGATCCCACATCAGCCACCAGAAGAGTTATACTCGATCCTATCTCCCATACCCTTTGCTGTCTGGGGGGTTGATATACTAGGTCCGCTACCAAAGGCAAAAGGTCAGGTCAGCTTTGTTATAGGTGCCATCGACTACATGACCAAGTGGGTAGAAGCAAAACCCCTTAGGTTAATAACGGAACAGGAATGCTTAAAGTTCATCAAGGAGTCGGTAGTATTTCGGTTCGGAATTCCTAAGGTGGTGATTTCAGACAATGGACGTCAGTTCGTGGGATCAAAATTCGAAGCATTTTTGAAAGAACTGGGGGTCCAGCATAGAAAGACTTCGGTTGCTCGTCCTCAGTCTAATGGACAAGTCGAAGTGACCAACAGAACGCTGCTGAATGGAATCAAGCGCAGATTGGACGAAGCTAAAGGAAGATGGCCAGAAGAGCTGCTCAGCGTGTTATGGGCCTATAGGACTACTCCGAGGACCACAACGGGAGATTCACCTTTCAGACTGGCCTATGGTACTGATGCCCTAGTCCCAGTTAAAATTGGATCTCCAAGTCTTCGAGTTAGTCAGTTCAGAGAAATATACAATAACGAAGGGCTGAAGGCCAATCTTGATTTACTTGAAGAAGTCAGAGAAACAGCCTTGGTTAAACTTGCAGCCTATCAGCGAAGAGTAGCTAAACATTATAACAAAAGGGGAAAAGCTTCGCAGATTCGAAGTAGGGGATTTCGTTCTCAGAGAAGTCGAAGCATCTATACCCCAGAACTTGGGAAAGCTGATGCCGAACTGGGAAGGGCCGTATGAAGTCATAGAAGTACCGAAGCCGGGGACTTATCGGTTGAGAGCCTTGGACGGATCAGAGATCAAGAATACTTGGCATGCAGGCAGACTTCGAAAGTATTTTCAGTAGCTACAATGTCAGTACACCGAAAGTCTGTGAATGTTTTCAAGTCGTCATCAATAAAAATTTCCTTTTTTCTCAAACAAGTCTTGTCTTCGCTGCTGTTATTTTCATTGGTGTGAGGAGGTTCGGGCGGACTCGATAACCATTCGATGGTAGCCTCATCAGCAGGTGGTTCTTATGACTTCGTCAGGCCCTGCGTGGTAGGCGAACGTCATTGGTGTGAGGAGGTTCGGGCGGACTCGCTGACCATTCGATGGTAGCCTCATCGGCAGGTGGTCCTTATGACTTCGTCAGGCCCTGCGTGGTAGGCGAACGTCATTGGTGTGAGGAGGTTCGGGCGGACTCGCTGACCATTCGATGGTAGCCTCATCGGCAGGTGGTCCTTATGACTTCGTCAGGCCCTGCGTGGTAGGCGAACGTCATTGGTGTAAGGAGGTTCGGGTGGATTCGCTGACCATACGATGGTAGCCTCATCTGCAGGTGTTCCTTAAGACCTTGTCAGGCCCTTCGTGGTAGGCAAGCGTCATCCTTAATACATTGTCAGGCCCTGCGTGGTAGGCAAGTGTCGTCATTCAGACTTCGTCAGGCCCCTCACGGCATCTACCTCACACTTTGGTAACAAATAAATATTCCTTTACTATGTTATTGTTACCTAATTTTTTCTGAGTGTTGAGTTCGGAAGGCCACATTCTTTAACTTTATCTTATCTGTTATACGACTTGCCTAGTTGTTGATTAACAATTTAAGTTAAAACCATGAAGGAGTTCGTACATTTTTTAAGATTGAATCGTTATTGAAGTATTGATAAACAGTAAATACACCGAAGTCATAAGAAATAATGTTGATATTTTATTTACATAATACTGTTTACAAATCGATAGAAGCTTTACAATAATCCTATAGCTAAGGGAAAGGAGAATCATCCTCGGGAATCAGCTTCGTCTTCCGAAGAGTCGAGAACGGTCAGATCGACCTTGGCAGTAACAAGTTTCGCCTTATCTTTGCTTCGGCACTCGTCGTATCCGTCTGAGAACATCTGGACGATCTCCTCGTTCAACTCATCTGATTTCTGATATTCTTGTTGAACTTCTCTCCGAAGATCTTCGGTCAAAGGAGGGCCCAAATCTCTCAGAGCCCGAAGTTCTCGAAGCTCCTCTTCGAGCTTTGCCCGCTCCTTCAGATGCCTCAAATCCCTAGCTTCAAGATCATGTACTTGCACCGCCAGGCTCTTGCTGGTCTTCACCATCGTTTCGTTCTTCTCAACAAGAACCTCGTTTTGACGAACCAGATCTATGTTCGCAGTAACGGTTGTTTGGTGGGTGGCCTCGGCTATCTCCAGTTTCTCTTTCAAATTATTTACATCCTTCTGGAGGCATTCATTATTGAAGAGAGTGGTACCATGGGCCTTTCTCTCCCTCTCCAGAGCCGACGCCAGAGTAGCCTTCTCTCGCCTGGCTGCATCTTCTTCGGCTTCAGATTCTTTGTATCGGGGAAGAAGCCTCCCGAAAACAGCATTGGCCTACAGACATTCAAAGATAGCCGGTAAATTATTAGAAGAAACAAATGATTTCCAAATATTTCAAATTGAACAAACTCACCTTCCTGGTAGCTCATGCCCTCTTCGATCAAATCCCTGATCGAGCTGTTCCCGAACTGATGATCATCAGTCTCCCGGACAAAGGATTCGAACAGCTGGAAGGGGAAGTTGGCATTAAACTCCGGCCACACAGTGGGAGAAGATGCAGCTTCTCGCCTGAAGGCGGAGGGGGAGGATCTTATCGGAGAAGGCACTGATGGTTCGGGAGGCGGTGGTGGTTGATCCTCGGAAGGTTGTTTCCTTTTACGAGAAAGAAGAGGAGACTCGGTTGAGTTTTCGAGCTCGTCTTCAGAAACGTGAATCTCCACAGGAATAATGACAGGAGGATCAACTGCAGCAGGAGGAACCCGAAGCTCATCGACGGACAGAGGAGTCACTTTGGTCTTCCTCTTTTTGATCCGAAGAGCTTGCATTCGCTCATTAGCAGGCATGTCAATCAAACTCGCTGCAGAAGCTGATTGAGATCCTTGGGGATTTATCCAGATTTTTCGAACAGCCCTCTTCTTCTGTCGAGGTCGGCTAGGCTCCTCCACAGTTTCTGATCCGTGGAAGATTTCAGCGTCGGTGGCTTCCGAAGCCGGGGGTTCTTCCTGTGGGATGTCGGTGGGGGATGATGATGATTTACCCGAAAGGAATTTATCCAAATCCCTTCGGTCGATCGATGTTGATTTTATCAAAGATAATTTATGGTCATATAACCATGCTTGCTGACTCAGGAGTCCAAAGCTCCATTCCTTCAGGGGAATCCTCTCGAGTATGCTCGCCATTTCTTTCACACGCTCCTCTGGAATGTCCCCGAAGTCTGCAGAAATCCGTTCGGAGGTGGTCCATTCCGGGATAGATGGGATTTTAGGTCCCTTCATGAAAAACCATTCTCTATGCCACCCCTTGTTGCTCGAAGGGGTATCCATCAAAGATCGCTTCTCGAACTTGGCGTTGGGCTTGGGGGACTGTTTGCTCAGCACCTTGAAGCCCCGTTCCCTAGACTTCCCGGCCGAGAAGAGAGTGAAGAAGGAATCGACTGTTGGGGGTATCCCCAGCTCATAACAGAATGCTATGAAAGCCAAGATGTGGATGTACGAATTCGGGACCAGTTGGGCGAATCCCACTCCGATAAACCCCAGAAGGGTAACGAGGAAGGAGTGGAGAGGGAATCTAACTCCCTTCTCTAAGATGGTTACCGGCACGATAGTCCACCCATCCGGTCGTTGGTACATCCGTTCGTGTGGTTCCGGAGCTCTCACCGAATGGGTGTCCGGAATCTGGTAATGACTTTTGATGGCCCGCAACTCGATCTCGGTAATGATAGACGGGATGTTGGCATGAGGGTATTGTTCTTCACTCTCAAAGAACTCAGAGGGGTTGGGTAGTGGGTTTGAGGGGATCCTGGCAGAGCTAGCCGTGATTTGGGGGTTGGGGTTTGGAACCGACTCGATGAGGTTGTGACTGAGAGGAGTGGTGGAAGTCGAAACAACAGGAATAGGGGTGAAATTGTCAGAATCTTGAGTCGCCATTGATGTTAAGATCTTGCAGAAAATGAAGAAATCGGAGAGAAGGAGAAAACACTGTATATCAAATGCAAATTAGGTTGGTAAAGTCGTCAGAATTGGGGAAGATTGGCTTTTATAGTGGTCTTTTCAAATTTTGCACGAGGTCCGAGGGCGGCGCATTAATTGTAGGTAATGATGTGAGAGGGGAAGGGGTAACGTCCGGTTTTGGTTTTAATGGGTTATCCAGAGTGGGCGGGCGTTCATTGGATCCTCATTTTTCGTCCTTAAGGCTTATGGGCACGTGCCATCCGGGCTTCTAGATCCGTTTGAATTAATGACTGATATTTATCAGTTGGGCCTTGGTGAGATTCCTTTTAGCCCTTTAGTTTATTACGAATCCCTTTCACTATGGACTTACACTATTAACAGTCTCCTATTAAACAGCCTGTTTAATAAAAGACTGGGGGCAATGTTGGGCCATAATACTTTTCCTACTGGGCCAGGCCGAATGGGCTTGTCTTATGGACTATGTCACCTTTATCATATTGGGTCAAACAACTTGGGCCTCGCTACTTGATTATAATATTGGGCTCAGTCATTGGATCGGCCCACTATGTGAGTTGTCACTTATCCTATCTTTGACCGGTAATCATCACAAAAGTAGTAGTTGACTGTTATGTCTGCCACCTTTCTGCATGACATTAATGAGGATGGGACTCCGATTACCGGCGGGAGGTAACAGTAATAGTAGGTGGGAAAATAAGCTACACAATTTCGGCTGAGATGACCGGGGATGAGAGGAGGTGTCAGGAGATAGTGGGTGGCACAGTAAACCGGGTCTTGGGAACGGATGGGGCGAGGATCACAAGAGGAAAATGAGGTAACAAAACACTACACACAACATTATCTTGAAACACATTCACTCAGACACTGTTCATTTTTTTCCTCCATTGTTAACCTTGTGATCGCCTGTACTGATTCTCACGCCGGAGCTATCCCCCGACGGTCAGGCCGTCAAGCTTTTGGTGTTGACTTGTTGAACTGTGCAGGATCATAGCGTCTTACGTGATTGGGACGTGGGAGAAGATCTTGGCGTTAACAAGTATGTACTCTGGAATTGTATGATTCTCTAATTCTTTCTCTCTCTCTCTACTCCCTCCGTAAATCTATAAGTTATATAATCAATGCATGTATGTCGTCTTTGGCACTGACCATCGGAGTCATGTTTTTAATTCGTCTTTAATTATAATTATTATTAAAAATAATATATAATGATTTTTTTTCTTGATATTTTATTTATTCTCATATATCTGAATGATTTGTTGTACATGTGAATTAAGAGAGAATCTTCCTTAAAGAATTTCTAACTTTATTTACATTGCTTAACATTTCATTCGAGTTCCACATTTCATCATACGTATCCATTTTTTATACTTGGTACACATCGAGTCTCTAATAGTTTCAATATGGTACGTTGAGTGGTTTCCCACAAACAACCAACAAACTAGGCTTCGAGTTACTAGTTCGTATATACCTCCGCTCTATGAAGGAATCGTTTAGTCTAGATACCATACATCAACTCTTAAAGAGTACGATTGTACTATACTTAGATATAACTTTCTATTCTTAACTTCTTTATCATTCTCTTTTTATAGACATTGTCTATTTATTATCACCTTACATCCTTATTATTGGAGTTGGGTAACCCCACATTCATATTCCTTATAACTATGCGAGATTATTCTTTGAATCCTCTAACGCATGTTTTAATCTCTTCTTTATAAATTTCTTAAATTACTTCTTATTGTTTAAACTCTATTTGAACTTATTCATTCATTATCTTCACCTCTCTTTTCTAAGGTTATAGCCTAAGGTACTCTTACCTAAGGTTTCTAACCTATCAGCTTTGATACCAACTGAAATGACCCCAAACTTCATACAATTTAATTCTCGATTTTGGTCGTTAACAATACATTCAACCTCTAATTTTACATCATTAAACAATAATACAACCATTAAAATTTGAGGAATAATTAAAATTTTCTATTACAGACTATTCTCGTTCCCAAAACTTTCAACCTTTACATCTAACTATCTCAGAATCATATTAATACTATAAGAGTTTACATCGCAAAATGATACTCCCTCCGTCCCAAATTATCTGTTGTTTTAGCAAATAAATTTTGTCCCACAATATCTGTTTTTTCAAGATTTCAATGCATTTTTTCCCTTTGTTTTCCAAGTTTGCCCCTTTACCCTAATTAATGATAGTCATTACTCTCATTCATGCCTCTCCTCTTTTTTAAGCATCTTTTCATATTCCCACCAATAAAGATTCACGCGCAGAAAACAAAAAAGTCAGCACATAAGGGTATTTTAGTATTTTTATCACACATATTGGTATATGTGTGAAACTCTAGAAAAACAGATAATTTGGGACGGAGGGAGTATTACAATTCAACATTAATACATTATTCGGAATCTTAAACATGGTTCATATAATAATAACTCAGTTAAAGTGTATAAATCTTCAAGTATCACATCTTATTTATGTCTTTCAAGTAGCACATAACTTTATCTTGAATCTTGAACCTGCAAAAGTGGTTATTAATTGAGAGACGGAAAGTGGGAGTGGTCGCTAAATCACAAACCAAAGAAGGCGATATCTTCCATCTAATCATTCAAAGGTATTGTTGGGTTGTTTGTATATATGACAAATCAATACACACACGCAAATGCACATGGTCAACAAGTAATATAATGAAAGTAAAGTATCGTTCCCACGGAGAAAATTAAATTGAAATCTAATCTAACAAGCACCAGTTTTATAACTATTTCGGTCTCTTTAAACAGATGGATGAGATTGTGAATTATCTAAATTGCACTGAGAAACAAATTAAACTAATTAACAAGTGATTAAATCAGATAAGAGAGACATGAGATTATAATTTCACTTATTACAGCACTTAGATTGACATACTTCTTGATAAGCCCCAATTAATTACTATTGATTGTTAGTCGAGAACACGAAAGCAAATTAATATGACCATTTCTCAATGTACCATACACATATCACATTAAATTCACAAAAGATAGAATGAATGCGAACAACCTAATTAACAAACCCACTATATTTCTATGTGAATTACAATTAAATAGGTTTTAAGCACAAGTTTTCAATAGTCTACACGCGGTGCTTCAGTATATCTCTATCCTAAGCACGAATCATTAATTCTATCGCCATGTAGAAGTCATACACACATGCTAACATGATCAGATCTGAACCTATACTCCATTTCTCAATTTAATATAGGTTATCACATTAATTGGGGATCAAGCAATTAACACAAATCATATTAGACAATATTCCATTAACAATTAATTGGAACTCAATAAAGAAGCATATCAATTTCAACTAAGCAACAAGATCCATTATAATCCCAAAATAGGGTTTAGTTCATAATTGAAACAAAATCCAATATCCACAATTGATTATACATTGAAAACAAAGATAAAAGTAAAGAGAAGTAGGAATTAGGAATAACAAATCTGAGTTTCTTCTCTTGCTTCACATATGAATTTCCAAGGATCTTCAATTGCTTCAATCTCCATGGATCTAACCTAATTTAAGCTAATCTAAGAATAAAAATCAACAATCTATACTAGATCCAAAAAGTGGAGAATATAATATGTGAATATACTAAGTTCTACCCAAAATGGCAATAAAAATAACCTAATATATTAGACTCAACCTACAATGACTCCCTTTTCAAGCTAAAATCCAATTGGCTGAATTAAATGAAAAGTCAAATCTGGTCAAGCCCGAACTGGCGCGACCGCGCAGCCCAATAGTACAAATTAGGCGCGGTCGCGCTACAGAGCATTACTGAATGAGGTAGGCCACGGCCGCGCTGTCCCTTAGTTCTAATTGGGCGCGACCACGCTATGCATCAGTGTTGTCTTCTGCTATGCTTAGGAGTGAGCCAAAAACAAGTAAAATCGAATTACCGAACATAACCAAATTATTTTAACCAAATTATTTCGGTTGTTCGGTTTTTTTTTCTAATTTCGGTTATATCCGATTTTTTGTTTGGTATTCGGTTTCGGGTTCGGTAGTAAAAAATCAAGCTATTTGGATACCCAAATAACCAAACTTATTAATTAAAAAATATAATTTTGTACTTATATGTATTTGCAGAATGTCAGAAGTCTACCCTAGCCCCTAATTTCTATTTCCCAAATCCCAAAAAGGGGTGTAAACGATTCGAATCTCAACGAATACCTTAATGCTTAGATCCGGCTTCATTTAAAAAATTGAGCTCGAATTCGATTCGGATTCAATAAGGGATTTATATTTTCGCGCCAGATTCGACTCGGATCATTACTCGGAACTACTCGGCTCGTAAGTACTCGACTCATTTACAAAGCGAGTTACTCATGAGCCTTCAAATCGAGTTTCGGATATGAACCATTTCACTTAAAACTAAACCACTACATACTAAATTGATTACTTAACTAATATTTATCTATAAAACTTTTACACTTTTATTTATGTATTGAAATTATAAAGAATGTAATATAAATTGACATTCAATTAATTGATTTATTCAAGTACAAATTTACACAATTTCATACTACACTTTATAAATTATAAAGATTGATATAAATATCACATATTTAGCTTACTATCATGGATCAAACCAATATTCGAATATGATCCATCGAGCAGGTATCGAGTATGGTTCGAGAAAAAATGAAATACTCGAACCCTAATATGAGCGAACATAGGTATGCTCGAATTCGACTCGTGTATCATTAAACGAAAACGAGTATGGATCAGATTCGACTCGGATCAACTTCGAATTCGAGCTTTGGATCATATTTTCGAGACGATCTCGAATCGAGTACTGAACTACTCTACACGGATTACACCCCTAATCTCAAATCTAGTCTCATCTCAGATCTCAGCCTCTCCGCCTCTCTTCATCTCAATTTTAGGCCTCCGCCTTTTACTTCTTAAAGCGGTACAAGAACTAGAAGGTGTTGAAGGAGAACATCTAGGGAATCACTAAACTAGCAATTCGAAGCAAATCCAGGATCAGCGCGAAGGTCAATTATTAAAATTCTTAACTTTCGTTGTGAATTAGAAGTGTATCACATGCTTATTAGTTATCAAATAATTTATAAATTCACTTGTCAGCACTCGGCACTTGAGATCTCTAACCTACTAAGGGAATAAATAAATAAATTTCTCACATTTTGCCTTGCAAAAATCAAGTGATGGACAAGCAAAAAGCAATCAAAGGTTATCAGAGTTAAGTGGGGGATGAAGATGAGCATGGCAAAACACTATGTGGGAGATGTGGGGGCAATTACAGTGTCGATGAATTCTGGATTGGCTATGACATCTGTGAGAGGTGGTACCATGGGAAGTGTGTGAAAAAACACCAACAAAGGTAGAAAATATCAAGCAATACAAGTGCCCATCTTTCAGCATAAAGAAGGGGAGGTAGTGACATCTAAATAATAGCTTGTCAGAGGGCTTATCCTCATACTTGGGTTAACACAGTAAAATTCAATCGAAATTTTCAATCCGTCAAGTATGTGGGGAAACTTCATTTCGGTTATTAACCGAATAACCGAATAGTAAATTTGGTTATTCGGTAATTCGGTAATTCGATAATTCGGTTATCTACTATTTCGGTTATTAGTTCAGATATCAAAAGTGTGTTAATTTTTTTCCCCGGTTATAACCGAACAAGCTATTAGGTTCGGTTATAATCGAATTGCTCACCCCAAGCTATGCAGCGGCTGCTTCCATTCCTTCAATCGTTGATCACCTAGTCTTCCATCACACCACTTTTTATCCACATCAAGCCATTTTTGCATCAGATGCTTTCACATGCCACCAAATGAGCTCCCGATCGTGAGTCCTACAAAATGTAGATAAAATGTATGAAAAGCTACAATGAAACATATGATTAGGTAACGAATGTAGTTAGTTGATACCAGATAAGTAGTTACAAAACCTACTTATCAAATACCCCAAAACTTGAATCGTTGCTTGCCTTTAAGAAACAAAACAAAAGGAAAGTAAATAAAACTAACTATGAAATATACACAAACATGCCTAAGAATCCAACATTAGTAAGTATGAAATCTAATTGAGATGCCTCAGAAAAACTGCAATGATCATCAAACAGAATATCCAACCAAGACAAGGTCAATGAGCCACAACATTTTGCAAACCGAAGCCTGTCATCACTGATGTAGTGTGTGTGTGTGTGTGTGTGTGTGCTTAGCAGCCATTAAATTTACTACAGAATAAATATTTCTCATAATATGCTTCTTAGAGGGAAAAATGCAGAATTAACTTAAGAACCTCAGCAAACAATCAAAGCTCTGACCAATGCTACACATCAATTAAGCTAAGAGTTAACAAGAGATTTATTATGCTTTTATTTATTCACAAGGGCGATATTCGCACTTTCTCGTGTTTACACTTGGTTGTGCAATGCCTAGCTATATTAGGCTTTTCAGTGATACCCATGCAGTGAGATTTCGACCAACAACTCCCAAACCAGACAGTTTTAGGGCGCTGGGTATAGAGACACCCCTAAGGGCTTACTTACTCAAGTATCAAAGGCCACAGAGCTAAGCTAGCTAAGCATTTATTCACAGATATTTTTTTTATATTCATATATAGCATGCATACCCCATGTTTTCCCCCAAACTTAAGCTTTAGCATTATCTTAGTCATTACTGACTATTTTACTAAATTTGTTATTAAAACACAAGTTTCCCACCATAAGGTAATTATGCGACCATTTAAACTAAGCAAATCATAATGGCTACTCTAAAGTGCTATCCGAATACCTCATTTTCAAACAGATTAAAATTCACCTCATTTTATAACCTCATAACCAAGCTAAAGTTATCAATAATGCTAATTAAACAACCAAGCAATTCCAGTATCATCATGGGCCAATAAGGATTTCAAGTAAAAAAGATGTTAGGATTCATGCAAGATGATCTAACTAAACACAATGCAACAAAATAAGCAAATATTTTTGGATTTTATCTCTTTTTATTATTATTTTTTAGTAAATTGAACTTAAACAATTTAAACTATAATGAGACTACATTAACATGCAACCGAATAAACTAAATTAAATGAAAATTGCACTAATCATGCAATAAAAACTAATACCAATAAACAATGTCATCATTGGAAGGTAAAAGTTAGAAAGGAACTCCCCTGAGCAGCATAACCATCTCCACCTGCTTCATCCTGCTCAAGTGGTGTGTCTAGAGGTGGATAAGTGCTACCTGACCCAAAGATAGGGAAATGAGCCTCCATGCCAAGCTGTGCAAATGCTCGAGAGACTGCCCTATCAAATTTAGTAGTGTATATCGTGAAATCAGTGTGCAGGGCATCTATTCGTCGCCTCAAGTGACGCATCTCCCGATCCTGACTAGTATGATGTGAAGGAGGCATTGCATTAGGAGCCTTAGCTTCTTCTTTGTCATCCCCTTCTTCTTCTTCAGTCTCCTCTTAGTCTTTTAGGATGAAGTCAAGACCCCGAGGATGCGATTCTCCTCCTTCCCATATAGTGTATTTTCTTATGGCCGCATGATTGATGTTTTTCATTGGCATCTGTAATGTCTCATCGTCCCATTTAACGCCTACCTGGCCACACAGTTTGGTGACAATGGATGTGTGTGGAATCCCTCCAGTTATACTTCCTCATATATAACGCAGCATGGACTGATGGATTAGGTGATCCACATCGATCGAATTTCCCTTGATGATGTCATAAAATAATATAGCTCTTTTTGTAGTGACATCGTTCTGGTGGCGTATGGGGACTAAGCTAGCACAAATGAAAATGTACCCAGCTTTGGCATATCGATTCAGTGCAGTGTAAGGGAAGTGGATTTTTCCATCGGTTCCTGCTCTTTTAGTCCATACAATTCCAGGCTTACACATTTCTTCCACTAGCTTATCCAAATCAGTATCGAAACGCTAGTACTCCACCTAGTTAGACTTATTCGGTGGCAAGGCGTCCAAGTGAAATAGCTCGTTAATGCTTTTCTTGGTGTAAGAAATCTGTTTGCCCCTGACATATGATATCCCATTTTGAGTTTCCCTGGCGTTGGCATAGAATTCACGAACTATGGTCATCGGTGTTGCCAATGGAGTACTAACCACTAAGAACCATCCATCCTCTCTAATCATATTCTAAATCTTTCCATCCTCCTTATCGGGCTTCAGCCCTCTTTCTAGCACAAAGTTTTGTTCATCAATACATCAGAATAGTAATTTTGGGCTGAGAGGTTGAAAAATTTAGTCGTATCATCGCGACTGCTACCTTCGCCATCACTACTGCTTGAAGACGATTAGGAAGGAGTTCGAACTCTTTTAGGTGCCATAGGAATGTGAACTTGGATTTGCAAAAGAATTTTCTGACTTTGATAATGGTGTTACCCCCAAACTGAATGATTTATACCCTAAACTTCTTTTAGACCCTTAATCAAACAGTTATAATGCAACCCAAAGTCTGCTTGCCCTAGCTATTGCTCTGATTTTTTATTATAGAATTGACAGGGAGTGGCTAGAGTTTATATAGCAGGAGGATAAAGAGTGTGTAGATGGTAAGATCCCAGTGGGATATGGAGTTGAGGCATTCAATTATTAGATAAGAGAAGGAAAGGGTTTAAAGCCATGGTGCTCTGTTTTGGGAGGTAGCCGAGTTTGAGTTGGAATAAGATAATAGAAGTCATGTATGAGATATTTAAAATCTGCCTTTTGGTTGTGTCACAGCCGTGCGGGACTTGTTTTATATTTGGGTGCAAGCGCGTAGTTGCCTGGAGTTGGAATTTGTTGACTGTCGAAGGGCGCGGGCGCGCTGCTTTCCCATACAAATAGGGCTCGACCGCATTGCCTTGTACCCTGGCAGCCTTAGCCTTTTCAGCAGTTCTGACCATGCATGATTATACCAATTGGATTGTACTTGAGAGAGACCAAAAATGAACTATTAAAACTATTAAATCTACAAAAAAAATTCTATCAAATATTAAAAGTACGAAGAATTAAACATAAAGGGAGAAATGATTGGATGAGGTGCCTCTCATCGAGCGCTTGGTGTATAGTCGTTCAGCTCGACTACTCCCTATTCTATTGTGGATTGGCGATGACAATTGATGACTTTTGGCAGTCAAAGTCACCACCCCAATAGTGCTTTAGGCGTTGTCCGTTGACCTTGAATGGTTGCTCTTAAATTCTTGCTAACTATCTCAACGGTGCCATGTGGAAATACAGTTTTAACAAGGAATGGTCCCGACTATCGGGACTTAAGCTTTCCAGGGAAGAGTCTCAACCTTGAATTGAAGAGTAGAACTGCTTGCCCTAACTTAAACTTTCTTTCAATTATTTTTTGATCATGCCACTTCATGACTTTCTCTTTGTATAATTTTGAGTTCTCATACGCCTGCAGACGGAATTCATCAAGTTCATTAAGTTGGAGAAATCTTTTCTCCCCTGCAACTGTGAGATCAAAATTTAACTTTCTGATGGCCCAGTATGCTTTGTGTTCAAGTTCCATAGGAAGGTGACAAATTTTGCCATAGACTAACTGATAAGGAGATATGCCAATCAGTGTCTTGTGTGTAGTCATGTATGCCCAAAGTGCGTCATCTAGCTTTATTGAGCAATCATTTCTAGTTGAATTGTCAATTTTCTCTAGAATCCTCTTCACCTCTCTATTAGATACTTCTATTTGGCCACTAGTCTGAGGGTGATATGTAAGGGCAATTCTATGATTCACCCCATATTTTGCTAAGAGAGATGTGAAATATCAATTACAGAAATGGCTCCCTTCATCACTGATGATTGCCCTCGGTGTAACAAATCTTGTGAAGATATTCTTTTGCGGAAATTTAAATACAACTTTGGCATCATTCGTTGGTAAAACACTGGCCTCAACCCATTTAGAGACATAGTCAACTGCCAAGAGGATGTAGAGGGTTCTGAAAGAAGATGGAAATGGCCCCATGAAGTCTATCCCCCATAAGTCAAAGACTTCAACCTCAATGATAGTATTCAATAGCATCTCATGAATCTTAGAGATACTACCCAACCTTTGAAATCTATCACGTCTTTGAATAAAGTAGGCTAATAAAATCCTACTTGTTGCACCTTGGTGGCCGTCCTTTCACTTCCATAGTGTCCCCCCATATAAAGATGCATGGCATGCATGTAGAATATTATATGTTTCCTCTTGTGGAATACACTGCCAAATCATTCGGTCGGCACATTGTCTGAACAAGAATGGTTCATCCCACATATTCCTTTTTACATCATGTAAGAACTTCTTTTGCTGTCGTGTCAAGTTTGGAGGGAAAACATTGCCTACTAAGTAATTGACAAAATCAGTAAACCATGGGATTTTGGAGCAAACTGCAAACAATTTTTCATCAGGGAAGCACTCATTGATCAAAGCCTTATCCATCTTATCTTGCTCCGGACTGACTAACATGGAGAAATGGTCCGCCACTTGATTCTCTGTACCCTTTCTATCCCGAATTTGCAAATAAAATTCCTGAAGTAGTAGAATCCATCTAATCAACATAGGTTTTGCATCTTTCTTGGAAATCAAATACCAGATGGCAGAATGATCAGTGAAAACCACAACCTTAGTCCCAATGAGGTAAGAACGAAACTTGTCAAAAGCATAAACTACTATAATTAGTTCCTTCTCCAGTGGCTGTGTAATTCAACTGAGCATCAGACAATGTTTTGCTAGCGTAATAGATGGCATGAAAAACCTTTTCCTTACGTTGGCCCAAAACAGCCCTCATCGCATAATCATTAGCATCACACATTAATTCAAATGGTATGGACCAATCAGGTGCAACTATCACTGGTGTTGTGGTCAATTTTTTCTTTAATAGCTCAAAAGTTGACAAACAATCCTTATCGAATCTGAAGGGTACATCCTTCTCTAATAAACTGCATAATGGCTTTGTAATTTTGGAAAAGTCCTTTATGAATCTGCGGTAGAATCCGGCATGTCCCAAGAAACTATGAATCCCCTTGGCTGACGTAGGTGGTGGTAGATTCTCTATTGTTTCCAGTTTGGCCTTATCCACCTCCAACCCCTTTGCTGACACTTTATGTCCAAGGATGATCCCTTCATGCACCATGAACTAGCACTTCTTCCAGTTTAGCACAAGAATGGTTTCCACACAACGTTTTAACACCATAATCAAATTTTCCAAACAGCTGTCAAAAGAATCGGTAAAGACTGAGAAATCATCCATAAAAACTTTAACATTCTGTTATACCATATCTAAGAAGATGGCCATCATAAACCTTTGAAAAGTTGTCGGTGCATTACAAAGCCCAAAAGACATCCGCCTAAATGTAAAAGTACCGTAAGGACAAGTAAATGTCGTCTTCTCTTGATCCTCTAGGGAGATGATAATCTGATTATACCCTGAATACCCATCTAGCAAGCAATAATATTGATGTCCTGCTAATCTATCCAAAATTTGGTTAATGAAGGGCAAAGGGAAGTGATCATTTCGTGTTACTTTATTGAGCTTCCTGTTGTCCATACAAACTCTCCATCCAGTTACTGTCCTAGTAGGTATCCGTGAAAGTAGTATACACACAAGCCAATTATGTTTGATGATAAAACATATACTTTGTAACAATCTTATTCATTTATTAATAAAAAAAAAGTATTAATTTCTTAAAGGCTTTTAATTATCTACATGATGCTACTTTATAATATGTGGTAAACCCATAGTTTTAAGCAATGCTTTTAGAATAATGATGATGATCATTCTAATGAGATCTAAATTCTTAGAAAGCTTAAAACTAAAATAGTTCCCAATCGTTAGATTACTAAATTGGGGATTAATAAATTCGGATAGATTGGTACATACGTTGCTTACTCATTGGATGAGGATGATTGATCTCATGATCATTTGTGTGGAGACACTAAAGCAAGTATGTAGGTGCTTATTGAAGAATAAGTACACTGAACGTGGCTCGCTAAGGAATACCTAATAGAGTTTTACTTGCATGTCAATAGGAATTCCTGTAATGATAGTAATACAAGTGATCCTTGGACTTGAGATCATCATAGTATCTTATGTATGATGAATTATACTTTGACTTATTCCTTAAGACCTTTAAAGTATATCAAAGAGTATGCTTGGGTATAATAAATTGTACATGGAGATAATGTATGATCAATAAAGAATCTACCGCTTCTAGTAAAAGAAGAGAAATGTCCTCTATGATTCGATAAATGACAACCCAGTGGTCCTTGGCCAAGGAATAATGAAATTAGAAAAGGAGTTTCTAATTTGTATTATTTGAAGTTGTGCATTTGAGAGTCAAAATACATATAATTAAATAAAATAAGACTTGACAGTAATTCCATGTCTTATATTTAATTGGAACATTGTATGGTGGAAGGATTAAATTGTACGGAAACTATTTACTCAAAGATTCTTTTATGATTAATGTTGAAATCTATATTATCTGAAAAGTCGTTGATTGCTAAGGAGACTTATCCTTATTGTAGAATAAATATTATTTATTTAAATAAATTAATACTTTAATTTATTTATTTAAATAAGATTAGAATTGTTCTAATTGATTTATTCACAACCGGTTTAATATGGAGAACCTAAAGGGTCACACCATAAAAGGAAGAATAATTATTTAAAAAATTAATGGCATAATCGTAATAATATGTTAAGTGTATTTAATTTAATCTATGGTGATAGAGTAAATTAAATAGCTTAATATTTATTATTTAATATTTTAGAAATATTAAATATAAATTAATAAAAGGAGTCTTATTAATATTATTACAATTATTATTATTTTAATTTTTAAAGGAGTTTGGAAATTAATTTAATATAAGTACTCTCATTTATTCCTAATAAGATTAGGAGGCAAATTAATTAAAAGAGTTTAATTAATTATCCCTAATAAGATTAGGGAGCCTAATTAATTAAAAAAAATAATTAATTAAATAATACCATATTTTAATAATATTAAAAGGGTTAACTGATATCTTTATAAGATGAGTCTTATATTAGATATCAAGTGACGTGATTCCAATTGTTAAAGAGTACACCTTTTTCTATGAGAGATAGAAAAACTAGAGTTTTGTCAAACACCCATCTTCTTGAATCTTTCTTCTTTCTTGGTGGATCACCTCTAGAGGCCAAACACTTGGGTGGCTAACATTGATCAAAGGAAGGAATCAAACCCGATGGATTCAAGTTGAACGCGAAAATGATTGGAGGTGAACTTGTACATGAGGAAGCTCGTATCTTTAAGGGTATAATTCTTGTTCTTTATTTTTTCGTTTAATTAATAATTGTGCATAAATGATGATCCAGGTATATAATTTGTAAAATTTTAAAACTATGTTCTTTCATGCTTTCGCTTACTTTGTGCAATTTGATTACGTTCATGAATATTACAAACCTAACAAATAGCTCATTGTTCTCATTTTTCACCATTGTCATTCCCCATTCTTTGGAACACATTGCACTGGGCTCACCCAGGAACTATCAGAGATATGGTATATAATCCCAACATCTAACCATTTCAGAATCTCCTTCTTTACCACTTCTTTCATTATAGGATTGAGCCTTCTTTGTTGTTCGACTGTTGGTTTGATATCACCTTCCATAAGAATTTTGTGCATACAGAATGAAGGATTGATCCCTTTGATGTCTACAATGGTCCATCCTACTGCAATCTTGAACTCTTATCAGTTTATTTTCTTAAAATTCGTTAAGTGCAGATGCAATAATAATAGGCAAAGTAGATGAATCACTCAAATATGCATACCTGAGATGATTAGGCAGAGGTTTGAGCTCAAGTATAGGAGGTATCTCTATAGATGACTTCAAATGATCCGGAGACTTTTCTACATACCCCAATGGCTCGAAAGGAACTTTGAACTTGTGACAACCCGAGAATTTAGAAATTTTTTTAAAATTTTAATTAATTAATTTAAGGTTCAAAATTAGAACCTAGACAGAAAATAAGTGTATGCGTTTCATATTTTTAAGATGGAATTTTGAGGATTTCAAAATTTTGTGAAGGATTTAGGTGAATTATACGGGATTAAGGGAATAAGCGTTTATGTTCTGTGTGCATGATGTGGTTAAGGATCAAGGGTTGACCAGATAAATGGTATCTGTAACAAACCCTAAGTATATATTAAGAACGTCAACGTTTGGTTAGAAAACCCTAACGATTAATAAGAAACCCTAGAAATCGGTTCTAGAAACCCTAATTTCAGTTCTGAGAATTCAAAACCTTAATTCGGTGTATAAAATCCTAAATTGGGAACTTAATGGCGTAAGTGTAAATAATTATAAGATTATATAGGGTAAAGCTTAAGTAATTAGCAAACCCTAATCTAATTACGAAATCTAATTTCAAAAATAGAAAATTAATTTTCTATTAGAAAACCTAATTCTGGGTTTAAAACCCTAAATGACCAATTACGACCCTAATTGCTAAATTAGCGATTTTAATTAGGAAATACTAATCCTAATTAGCAAGATTAAAGACATGATTAAGAAATTTTAATATAATTAGAAAATCCTAATTATACTTTAGAAATATTAATTTTTTATTTTAAAAACTGAAATTTGGAAATCTTAGAAATTAAATTGCAAGTTAAGGGTTAAACCCTAAACTCTAAAAGTTTCAAACCCTAAACCCAAACCCTAAACCCTAAGGGGTTGGTCAAATGTCAAAAATGCTATTAAAATTAAAAGAAAAAAGACCAAAATGCTCTTTTCTTAAAACTTAAGCAAAAGATATGGTAATCTTGGTGACTCACTACTCTAATGTTTATCCCATGTGCCTTAAATCATCCCAAGATCAGATTTGGGGACACCTAGCAACATTAGATACAATGAATCAAAACATAAGAGATTTAAAAGTAAGAAAATACTTACTTTACTTTTCATTTTTTCCAAGACCATTCTCTTTCTTCAATTTCAAAATGTAGAGTGAGAGAGAGAGAGAAAAGATAAGCTAAGAACACTTCGTAGCTAAACAAGATCAGATCATCAAGATCAGACCCAAGAATCAAAGTCTAAAGAGGTATAAATCCTTATCTTAGAAATCATTAGATCTGATGTTTGATGTTTTTGTTTGTTGGTTAGATATATGTTAGAGGGTATCATTTGATGATCTGGGTTGCCAAAACCTAGATCCATATCACTTAGATGCACGAATCTAGCATTTTTAGAAATCTGAAAAAAGTTCAAGAATTGGCCTGACAACCATATGTCAGTGGCCTTAGATCTTTATGTGTTAGATGTTTTGTGTGTTTTATGTTTAGGATATGTTCTATGATATGTGGTCTTTACTCTGCAAGTTGAATCAGGGTCATAGGAAGTCTAGATCGAAAGTTATGAGCAGTCAAAACCCATTGACCAACCACGAAAACTGAAAATCTGGGCAGCCCAGATTTCCAGATTTCATCTGACACGTTTTTAAGGCCTTGAATCTTGCTGTTCTTTGCTGGTTTGGCCACGTTTTTGTTTTCAGGTTGTAGTCTGGTATAAGTACTATAATATCAAGCCTTTATAACACTTAGATCGTGCATAGAAACAAAATTAAGGCTGGTCAAACAACCGTTGACCATCAGCCGGATGAACTTTTCTGGGAAACCCAGAAAGTTCAAGAACACGTTCCTCATAGTAAGTTTGACCGGCTCAGATCATGAGTATGTAATGTTGTTATGTTGATCGGTTGTTATAGGATTGTACACTGACGTATATACTACATACTGGAACCATTATATCACCTAAACCAAGCTTTGAAAGCAAAGATTTAGTGGCTCAAAAGAAGCACCTCGATTGTTCTTCAATTTCTGGAAAACCCAGAAATTGAAGAACATGTCTGACAAGGTTTTCTGTCGTTTAGATCTTGTAGATTTGATGTATTTTGGCTATGTAACTTGCTGTATATTATAGTATTACATCAATACTACAAGCATATTACATTAGATTGCCCAGAAACCGTATGATCAAAGAATTATTGATGGTCAAACCTCATACCTTGATAACTAACATGAAGATCTGGGTTTAGGCTCAAGAACGCGAAGAACACCAACAGCGACGGATTTGTCGCCTAAAGACCCTATAGCGACGCTTAATTTCTAAAAATAATTATTTTATTTAAAAATTAGAGAAAAATAGTTTTTAATTATTAAAAATACATAATAAATTCCGAAAAATTATTTTAAAGCCTGAAAAATAGTTTTTAATTATTTTGAGTATATTTCATAAATATTTAATATTTTTGGAATATAAATGGTATTTAATTTATTTAATTATAATATTAAATAAATTATTTAAAAATAGTTTTAATTCATGAAAAATCATGAAAAATAATATTATGGTATAAGAAAATATTTTAGGATATTTTCAGTGACTTTTAATATTTTGTGATGAAATTCATTAATTAATCAATATTAATGATGATTAGTTTATTTAATTAATATATTAAATAAATTATGGAAAAAATAGAATAAATGATTTAAAAATCATATAAAAATGATTTAAGTGTTAGAAAAATATTTTATGTTATAAAATATAACTTTTGATATTTTGTCATAAAAATATTAATATTTTAATATTAAAAGCAATTATCGGATAATGAATTTAACGGGTCTAAAAATCATATAAAGGTGATTTTAAGGTATTAAAAATACTTTGTGATATTATAAATATATTATAATATTATGACTTGTATATCATTAATATTTGATAATAAATAAATATTAATGATAAAAGAACTAAGTGGTATTTAATTCATTTAAATACGTTTTTAATGATTGAAAAATCAAGATAAATGATAATAATTATGTAAACATTATTATGAGACTTAGAAAAATATTTTGATTGTTAATAACATTATTTAAGTTAATTGTTAAGTGTTAGGCAGAGTTTAATTGAACTTAAACTCGTGAATAAAAGTCCGACTAGACCGTCGGGACTTTAGAATTTTGTCGGAATCAAGATAGAGTGCAATAGTTTGACTTGATACCGAGTCTTATGTGTGTTATAGACTGATAGGATTATGTGTTATATGTTTAGGTTATTATATGTATATATATGTAATAGTATTATATTATGATGATATTATTCTAATATTGGAGATCTATATTACTAATATTAGGTCTTCGGATAAAGCGATATAAATTGCGTAGTGGTAATCAACGGTTCAGGCAAGCACGTTTTTACTTAACTCTACTAAGAGTGTTTCATTCAGATAAGCTTATGGTTAATCATTGCTAGTTGCCATGAATTGTACTCTGTACATATTGCATGTATAAGTCAGGTATGAAAGGCTGATCACCTTCATTACCAGTTGGTTCAGATATATTTGTTCATGTATAATACTTGTTCAGTCAAAAGTTTGTTCCTGCTAGTTCACAATTATATTGTTGAATTTTAGCCAGCTTATTATTCAGACTCTTTCAATCATGATATATCGTTATATTATTGAATTTAAACTTGTTGGGCAATCCTTATGCTC
Source organism: Panax notoginseng (assembly GCA_016801055.1). Classification (NCBI taxonomy): domain Eukaryota; kingdom Viridiplantae; phylum Streptophyta; class Magnoliopsida; order Apiales; family Araliaceae; genus Panax; species Panax notoginseng. The sequence goes on from CM029012.1 coordinate 234,501,056, forward strand.
ACCCTTGCTATATCATGATAAACATTGCAGATTAAGACAAACGCATCGGATACAAGGAAAGGTTAAAGACAGTTCCAGCTTAAAGTTAATGTGTGCAATTAGTTTTGTAATAGTATAGTTTGATAATGATGTTATGTGTTAGATAGTTATAAATTGTGTATAAGTTAAGGTTACTCGACCTTGGGGAAAAGTATGTAAGTTTAGTGTATAAATAATTTATGTTTATATCTTCCGCAAAAGTAGTAATAGTTGTATAGAATGATCGAACCGGATCCGCGGTGATTTAGGACCTGGATTTGGGGACGTCACAGTTGGTATCAAAGCTGTAGGTTATGAACCTTAGGTAGGAATACCTGAGACTAATAATTGCAGTGATTAGGATAAGTACTAACTCACATAGAGTTAGTTGGGTCGGTAAGATTCAAAGACGAATCTCAGCGAGTTATAAGTTACGGAGTTCCCTAACTCTGATAATTAAAGTTGAATAGTAGTGAGAAATAGATAGAGTCTAAAAGACTGAAAGTGCAGTGATAAGAGATCGTAAAACAAAACGATCTAGATATAGAAATGAATTGTAATGTATACGATGAGATCACTCCGTGATCAGATAAGGTTATAGTATGGAGAAGGATCAAGCGAATGATTGAAAAGTTACAGCAAGTTTGCTGGGTGACAATTGTACTATGAATTGGTACAGATTCAGGAAAGAATTATGAATACGAGTTGAATGAAATTCGTATTGAGAAGGGTGTTAAGGTTAGGTGGGGATTCAATTGAGGACTCATGTCAGCAGCTGAGTTGTATGATTCCTTGTATGGGCAGGAAATTGTATTTGGTATAAAAACTACTTAGTTCTGGCAATGATAATCATTGAAATATTTATGTCGCGCTATTTGTTATATGCATGTTAAGAAGGTGATTCCTTTCTCATGTGTATAACAGATAGATATGTCATAGGTAGAGAATATCAGGTTAAGTACGAGTTCTTAAAATTCATACTTATGTGACATTCTTTATTCATAGTTATATGAAATGTTTATGAACCCCTCAGCGAATGGACGCCAAAGGTCTGACTAAGACAAGTTCTTAAACTCATATGATTGTGGCAAGTAAATGAACTCATAAGTGTGGTTTGACGAACTGAGTATAGTTGTGTGTAAACAGAATATTGAGGATAATAGGATCAGATAGATTGTTAAGCAAATGATTATTAGTGGAGACATAAGTTTTTCAAAACTCCTAGCTATGCTAGACTTCAAAATTTTGACATCAAGCTGAATACGCACTATGTGCTTTTAAAAAAAATGTAGACTTGTAATCATTTTTGAAACGGTTTAAAGTATAGTCTATGCTACATATTTCAGCTAGAAGCAAATGATTTGAAATATCAAAAGTTATTTTATTTATCACTTATGTACCATGTAACCTGGTGCAAAGATGATAAAAAGTGATGGAGTTGTAAATACAGGAATACTTGGTGCGAATCCGATCTGAAAATCATTGTTCCACTATTGTATGATGTGTTATGACAAAGTCATACGATGACGACATCCTTAAATGGACTGTTAATACAGTACGGCATCATGACGTCATTCTCGAATATATTTTCAAAAATTTTAATTTGCCAACGGGGTTTGGCTACACCTAAATAATTCGATTGAATTGAATTATTGATTTGAGTATATGCTATTCGATTCAGCTAGACTAAAGTTTATGAAAACTCTAAGTGTTTATTGAAAGAAATTTCCCGAACCAAATTATTTTGGTACGAAATCCAACAAGACTGAGGTAGAATTTTTGTGCCTTTGACAGTGACGAGAAACAGATAAAAGCAGTACTTGGCCAGTGCAGGGCATATCGGGCTAACTACCCTTTGTGTTCGTAAGTTATGACGGTTTGCGGATAAATTTCCATAAAACCTTTGCGAAAATGACAGACAAATAGTCTATAAGACTCCTCAGCATAATTTGAAAACTTTTACTCTTGTGAGTGGTGTATTGAGTAGCATGTGACGATGAGAAGGAATGGTGAATGGTGTAAGGTGTAAGGTAAATTTTGGGGACGAAATTTTTATAAGAAGGGGTGAATGTGACAACCCGAGAATTTAGAAATTTTTTTAAAATTTTAATTAATTAATTTAAGGTTCAAAATTAGAACCTAGACAGAAAATAAGTGTATGCGTTTCATATTTTTAAGATGGAATTTTGAGGATTTCAAAATTTTGTGAAGGATTTAGGTGAATTATTCAGGATTAAGGAAATAAGTGTTTATGTTCTGTGTATATGTGTGCATGATATGGTTAAGGGTCAAGGGTTGACCAGATAAATGATATATGTAACAAACCCTAAGTATATATTAAGAACGTCAACGTTCGGTTAGAAAACCCTAGCGATTAATAAGAAACCCTAGAAACCGGTTCTAGAAATCCTAATTTCAGTTCCGGGAATTCGAAACCCTAATTCGGTGTATAAATCCTAAATTGGAAACTTAATGGCGTAAGTGTAAATAATTATAAGATTATTTAGGGTAAAGCTTAAGTAATTAGCAAACCCTAATCTAATTACGAAATCTAATTTCTAAAATAGAAAATTAATTTTCTATTAAAAACCTAATTTTAGGTTTAAAACCCTAAATGATTAATTACGACCCTAATTGCTAAATTAGCGATTTTAATTAGGAAATACTAATCCTAATTAGCAAGATTAAAGTTATGATTAAGAAATTTTAATATAATTAGAAAATCCTAGTTATAATTTAGAAATATTAATTTTATATTTTAAAAACCGGAAGTTGGAAATCTTAGAAATTAACTTGCAAGTTAAGGGTTAAACCCTAAACCCGAAAGGGTTCAAACCCTAAACTCTAAAGGGTTTAAACCCTAAACCCAAACCCTAAACCCTAAACCCTAAGGACATAAGCAAAAGATATGGCAATCTTGGTGACTCACTACTCTAATGTTTATCCCATGTGCCTTAAATCATCCCAAGATTAGATTTGGGGACACCTAGCAACATTAGATACAATGAATCAAAACATAAGAGATTTAAAAGTAAGAAAATACTTACTTTACTTTTCATTTTTGCCAAGACCATTCTCTTTCTTCAATTTCGAAATGTAGAGTGAGAGAGAGAGAGAAGATAAGCCAAGAACACTTCGTAGCTAAACAAGATCAGATCATCAAGATCAGACCCAAGAATCAAAGTCTAAAGATGTGACGCCCCCAAAATAGGTATACATCACCCATTCTGAGTCACCAAATACATGGTACAGAAACAAATATAACTTTATTAAAACGCTTGTCGCGCAAAGTACGATAACACAATACTGTGAATTTAAATATAAATATGGTCTTCTAGACAATATCTACACTCAAATAAGTCCTCATTAAAATTATTGAAACACTATTTTATAGAATAGTGACGACTGCTCACACAACTGATTAGAAACATCACTCCACACGCCGACTAGTTCCCGCTATATTCTCGCCTCCTGAGAAAAATAAAACAAAAAGAAAAAGGGTGAGCTCAACTAGCCCAGTAAAGAATATTATGACTAAGATAATATACAACAACTTATCATTAGTCTTCAACTGGGAAAAAACTTATAAAATATAATAGACAACAAGTTTTAGATCAACAACTGCAGCGGAAACAACAAACCATTAGAAGAGTCAAGTAGAGAATGAGTTCTACTATCTTCTAAGATTTAAAAGTCCATCATCAATATTTTATCCCTGTAACAATAATCAATAACCATCTTTAATCAAATATTCATCTTTGCACTACAGGCCAAAGATATTCATTTGTATTACCAGTCGGTCATGTTCATCTCAACACCTGTTCATCTTTGCACTACGGGCCAAAGATATTCATCAGTTAACCATTCATCTTTGCACTACAGGCCAAAGATATTCAGTAATATCATCATTTAGGACTGAGGATGATGAAAAATATTTTAAAGAAAACGAACCCAGTGAGATAGAAGGACAAATATTAGGGATTCGTATTACAGTTTATCCAAGTGCAATAATACTCCATAACAACCAATTGTGAAGTAGAATTCAAAAATAAATCAAAACATGGATACAATCAAAGATAGTAACCATAATAGACATCTTGGACAAAAAAAAATTTATTTTTCGGTGAATAGTGCCGTATTCGTGAATAGTATCGTATACGTGAATAGTGCCGTAGACGTGAATAGTAACCCCGACACAAAAAGTTTCAAATTTGATAAAAAGTTCAAACCAATATTTCGGCATAATGATATTGAAGAAAATAATATCATTTAAGAAGAAAATAACATCCCTTACCTCAAGATAACAATACTTCTGTTCGGAATATCGGTATAAGGCTGAAGGAAACTTGCACTAATAAATAAAAACTCACAAAGTATCTAAATACTCACAAAATACGCTCAATAATATAGAGAGAGAAAGAGAGAAAACCTATGAATTCTGGTGTGATTTTCAATTCTAACTTAGCCCTCTATTTATAGGAAAATATTAGCACACCGAAGTAAACTTGACCTACAACCTGATGGCTTTACTTGCTACTATTTCCACCCACCACATTTGAATAAAAATTCTAGCACATTTCTCACCAACCAAAAGTGGGGCCCACTCAATTCTAGAATTTTTCACCAAAATCATTTATAAACCTAATTTCCGAATCAGTCACCTCTTAAAATTCATAACAAATTATACATTCATTTTTAACAGTTCAAAATTTGTGGACATATACTCAACTTATATATGTATAACATATCCAAAAATCACAACGATCCAACAGTCAGATTAAAAATTATAACTCACGCAATATATCTCAAGAACATTGATTTAATTTTTAATACCTCCATTTCGACAAAAACACCTCAACATTAATTCCTTCACATAAAATAAATATATCCATCAATTATATCCACATAAAATAAATATTTTCTTATCATATAAATCAATAATTAATTATTCACAAATAATATTACAGAATTACAATTATGACAATCAGGCCGTTCCCAAGAAAGAGGGGGCTTTCCAATAAGGATTTCTCCTTACTGGCATGCAATTAGATGACCAAACCTCTCCTTAGACAGAACTTTCTAGACATTGCCAATAATGTTATCTAATAATATTATTCAAATAATATCAATTATTGATCTGATAATGGAAAATACTGTGCAGCAATAATTATTGAAATAGCAATAATATAAAATATCAACGCAGCAATTATTGAATCAATAAAATAAAATATTGAACAGTAACTACTGTAACAATTATTGAGTAGTGCCTTCTTACGTAAGAATCAATAATTAGTGCAATACCATGTGCTACTGTATTTTAACCACCGGGTATTCCAACAGTATTAACGGTAACAACTACGCCGTTATTTATAAACAACTTATACTTGTCGTTTTCTTCATCCCATTGCTTTCCATTATGGGGCCCACACAAGGCTCAGCCGTCGTACGTATATTCCTCGACAGAAAGAATATTCCACGACCAAACGAATATTCCCCGACAACAAATGACTATTTTATAACCACTTTAATATTTTATAACCACTTGTTTATTTTGCAAAATTTACACTTTTCACCCATAACCAAAGCATTATATCAAATTAACACCTTATTATTCACAATAATATTTAGAGAAAATTTGATTTTATTCCTTAATAAGTTGGGGTCTTACATCCTCCCCTCCTTATGAAATTTCGTCCTCAAAATTGACGTACGTACCTGGTGTTTCGAAAATGTGAGGATACCTCGCTTTCATTTCTAATTCCAACTCCCAGGTCATTTCTTCAATATCATAGTTTCTCCACAAAATCTTAACTTGTGGTATAACCTTCGTGCGTAGAACATACTCTTTCCTATCCAAGATTTTAACAGGTACCTCCTCGTACGTTAAATTTTTGGCTATCTCGTCTGGTTCTAACTCAATTATGTGGTTCGGGTCTTTAACATATTTACGAAGCACAGATACGTGAAAAATATTATGAACACGAGACATGCTTGGAGGTAATGTGAGTCGATATGCCACATTTTCTATTCGGTCAAGAATTTAAAATGGACCAACAAATCGTGTATTGAGCTTTCCTCTCTTCTCAAATCTTATAACTCCTTTCCATGGTGCATGTAAGACCCCAACTTTTATAAATAAAGATGAATTTTCTATAAATATTATTTTTGAATATTATGGAGTTAATTTGATATAATGTTATAGTTGTGGGTAATATTTATAAATTTTGCAAAGTACGCAAGTTATTATAAAATATTCGATTGGTCGGGGAATATTCGTTTTAACAGGAAATATTCGTACAACGTCACAATTATTGGTGGACCCCACAACGAAATTATTATCGGGTTGAGAAAACGACAAAAATATTTTATTAAAAATAACGGCGGAAGTTTTACCATTGATACTGTTGAACTACTCGGTAGTAAAAGTACAGTAATACGTGTGGTTGCATAGTAGCACACAATATTGATTATTAATGCTTATGTGAGAAGTCACTCAGTTTGATTCAATTATTGTCAGTTAATAATATGAATTATTTAGCGATAATGAAGTTTTGTTTTATTCGTATTATTAACGTAATAAAACAGAAACATCTTTTTATATAAAACAGAATACTTTATTAAAGTTATTCTACAAATAGAATATATTATATTTTATTTAAAAGATTTTTCTTTAAATATGGACCGTCAGATTAAAGTAATCAATCTGGACCGTTCATTGATTAGTTACTATGCATTCTATTTTTCTATAAATAGCAGCTCATTCCTTCATTATTTCTTACGAATTCATTGAACTCTAGAGAGAGAAACTATAGAGAGAAACTATAGAGAGAGAGAAGAAAAGTATTCTGCTACTTAACTACTTCCTTAGTTCAGTTCTTCTTTAAAACGGTAAGGGGTGTTATTCTTTCTTATTCATGAAGAGAACTGTTGTTATTTCATTTCTTATTATTATGTTGGAATAACCTGTATACGCGGTCTACCCTATACTTGGTGACATTCTTTTATTATTCTGTTGGAATATCCTGTCTGTGTGTTTTACACCGGACCTGGTTTCGTCTTTATTATTATTCTGTTGGAACATCCTGTCTGTGTGTTTTACACCGGACCTGGTTCCGTCTTTATTATTATTCTGTTGGAACATCCTGTCTGTGTGTTTTACACCAGACCTGGTTCCGTCTTTATTATTATTCTGTTGGAACATCCTGTCTGTGTGTTTTACACCAGACCTGGTTTCGTCTTTATTATTATTCTGTTGGCACATCCTGTCTGTGCATTTTACGCCGGACCTGGTTCTATTATTTATTATTCTGTTGGAATAACCTGTCTGTGCAGTCTATCGAATGCATGGTGATTTCTTTTGTTATTTCATTCTTTATTATACTCAGTTGGTTAAGTTTTGATTTCTATACTCCATGAAATTTGTGGAATATCCTTGATAATTACGTTTCATCCAGTATCTTTTCATAGAAATATTCTTCTAAGCATTCTTGAATTTTACTCCACAAAGCAGTATCATGTTGACAATTTGGACGTTGTTAATTCTTGGATAAATTAATTCTTGAACTTGTTTTATTGAATTCTTATATCATTGTCATCGTCCTCATGTTTATAAAATGTTGAAAGTCATCTGTGGCCTGTAGTGCATAGATGGACTTGGTATAATTATGACCAGGGAATATTTGGTATAATCATGACCGTAATGTTACAAATGATGTGGTAAAAGTCCTCATTGGCCCGTAGTGCATTGATGGACAGTTGTTGGCATGATCATGACCATTAATGAGTACACGAATATCCTTGGCCGTAGTGCAGGGGTGATTCGATGATGTGGATTATTTTATTAAGCTGAGTCCCAGCGATAACAGTGTTGAAAAACCTTTTAAATCATAGAAGATAGTAGATTTTATTTTCTACTTGACTCTTTTAATGGATTGCTTGTTCCGCTGCAGTTAAACTTGATTTTTGTTATATTTTATCAGTTTAACACTGTTGAAGGCTAATGATAATTTATTCTGCGTTATCTTAGTCATAATATTTCTTACTGGGCTAGTTGCTCACCCTTTCTTTCACTGTTCTCTTCAGGAAATGAGAATATAGCTGGGACGAGTCAGGGAACGGAGTGATGGACCAGATGATAGTATTAGTAGTCCTCACTATTCTGTTAAATAGTGTGACAATAATTGTAATGAGGACTCCTTTTGAGTTTGTATAGTCTCTAGTAGACAATAATTGTATTCAAACTCACAGTTATGTTTTGTCGTATTGTACACGATAGTTGTATTAGTAAGTTGTATTTGTATTCTGTACCATGTATCTGACGACCCAAGATGGGTGATGTATACCTATTTTTGGAGGCGTCACAGTTGGTATCAGAGCTTAGGGATATGATCCCTGGCTAAGATGTGAGAATAGAACTAGGAGGGGAGAGACGGGGAATTCTTTCGCTAGTATGACCTACCTAAGTTTATTTGCATGGTATTTAATTGGTCGGTCAGAATATAAGGATAATATATGACATCAATTAACTTTTGTTTTGTGGCAGTATCTGAAACTGGCATCCGAGAATGTTGAGAATAGCAATGGAGCACAGGCGACTGTTGATTCACCACATATCAATAATCGGGATAATGTGCATCAGGAGGGCGACAATCATCATGCAAACAACAATACTAACCAAATGATAAATGATGGAATGTTCAGAAGCTTTATGCAGTTCATGCAACAGCAGGCGAGAGCGGCTCCTCTTCAAAATGTAGGTGGAAACACTGAAAACTCTCGGACGGTCATCGCTAAACAGTTTAAGAAGCTGGGACCACCGGAGTTTAAGGGAGAGCCAAAACCACTTATAGCGGAAACATGGATAAAGCAGATCACCAAGATATTTGATGTCTTGGGATGCTCCGACGAGCAAAAGGTTTCCTTTGCCTCCTTTATGTTGCGAGGAGAGGCAGATTGCTGGTGGAAGTCAACAGGCCAGAAATGGTAACCACTTCGGTGGTAATCAGGGCCAAAACAATAAGAATGGTCATTTCAAGAAGAGGAGATTCAACAATGATGGAAAGACGTCAGCACCAGCACCGTTGTTAAGGAAGGAGAACAACCACCTATCATATATTTTAAATGCGGAGGGGAGGGGCACATCAGTCCAAACTTTGTGATGTCATCTAAAGCATGTCATAATTGTGGAAGAGAAGGTCATTTAGCTCGATTTTGTCATTTACCAAAAACAAGTTCAGCCAGGATAGAGGCACCAAAGGCCGTCCCAGAAAATTGTCAAAACCGATAGTGCAAGGGAGAGCGTTTGTTGTGACCTCCAGAAAGCAAGAAACCCGAATGAGGTCATCACGGGTAAGCTTATCATAAACTCTAACGAAGTCTATACTTTATTTGATACCGGTTCTACCCATTCTTTTATTTCTCCTACTTGCGCTCATCGATTAAATTTGACTCCGGAGAAATTAGACTTTGACTTATCTGTTGAAACTCCATTGGGAGAAACCTTCATTACATCCACGGTTTATAAGTCTTGTTTGGTTCAAGTTGGTACCCACACATTACCTGTCGATCTGATTTCATTAAAAATACTTGCATTTGACGTGATTCTAGGGATTGATTGGTTAACTACTCATTATGCAAAATTTGATTGTTTTCGTAAGGTTGTTAGCTTTCATATTCCTAATCGACCTATTATGCGAATTCAAGCAACCAAACCATTAAAATCAATCGCTGTCATCTCAAGCCATAAAGCTATTCGTTTATTGAAAAACGGATGTCAAGCTTTCTTAGCTCATGTCACGGATCTAAACAAAAATACGTCAGTTTTGAATGATATTTCTATTGTTAATAAATTCCCTGACATATTCCCTGAAGAACTTCATGGCCTATCCCCAGAGCGTGAAATTGAATTTTGTATCGACCTTGAACCGGTACAAAACCCATTTCCAAAGCCCCATATCGAATGGCTCCTATTGAACTTCAGGAGTTAAAGATCCAACTGCAGAAATTGTTAGACATTGGCTTTATTCGTCCTAGTACTTCTCCTTGGGGTGCTCATGTTCTATTCGTGAAGAAGAAAGATGGAAGTATGCGACTTTGTATTGATTATCGGGAGTTGAATCATGTCACCATCAAAAACACGTACCCATTGCCACATATTGATGACCTGTTTGACCAGTTGCAAGGAGCACAATTCTTTTCAAAGATCGATATTCGTTCTGGATATCATCAGCTGAAGGTTAGAACTGAGAATATTCCAAAGACGGCTTTCAAAACTCGGTGCGGGCATTATGAATTCCTAGTCATGTCCTTTGAATTGACTAATGCTCCTGCTGCCTTCATGGATATGATGAACCGGGTATTCAAGGAATATTTCGATCACTTTGTGGTCGTCTTTATTGATGACATCCTTTTTTATTCCAAAAGTCGTGAAGATCATGAGCAACACTTGAGGCTGGTACTCCAAAAGCTTCGTGAATACAAGCTTTATGCCAAGTTGAAGAAATGCGAGTTCTGGCTGGAAGAGGTAGCATTCCTTGGGCACGTAGTATCAAGTCGTGGAATATCTGTTGACCCGACAAAGATTGAAGCTATTCAAAGCTGGGAGCAACCTAAATCAGTAACCGAAGTACGTAGCTTTCTCGGTTTAGCTAGTTATTATCGGAGATTCGTGAAAGGATTTTCTCGAATCGCTACTCCACTAACTCAGCTGACTCGGAAAGATACAAAGTTCGGTTGGAGCGAAGAATGTGATAAGAGTTTTCAAGAACTCAAGAGGAGACTCATTTCAGCACCTGTTCTAACAATACCATCTGGCTCGGAGGGATTTGTCATCTACAGTGATGCTTCGAGCAAGGATTGAGATGCGTTCTCATGCAACATGGAAAAAGTCATAGCCTATGCATCAAGACAACTCAAGGAATATGAGAGGAATTATCCTACTCATGATCTAGAGTTGGCAGCTGTTGTCTTTGCACTTAAAATTTAGAGGCATTACTTGTATGGGGAGAAGGTGGAGATCTTTACGGATCATAAAAGCCTCAAATATTTTTTCACTCAAAAGAAACTCAACATGCGACAACGACGTTGGCTTGAACTGTTGAAAGATTATGATCACACCATTCAATACCATCCTGGAAAAGCGAACGTGGTAGCTGACGCATTGAGTAGAAGATCATATGCAAGTACGAGTGCGATATTGTCAACACAAAGGCCCATTTTGTGTGACTTGCAAAGGATGGAGATAGAGTTAAAGACTCCAGGGACCCATGTGATGATGGCGAATATACGAGTAGAACCGACTTTAATCGATAAAGTTAAAGCTGCTCAAGCTACAGACCTCGAGCTGATGCGTATGAGGAAGAAAGTGCAAGAAGGTGCTATACCGGAAGCAAGAATCGATGAAGAAGGAATACTTCGAGTCAACTCCAGACTTTGTATTCCTAACGACCCTGATTTAAAGTATGAAATCATGATGGAGGTGCACAACACACCGTTTGCAATCTATCCTGGGAGTACCAAAATGTATCATGATCTTCGTCATACATTTTGGTGGAGCAATATGAAGCGAGAGATAGCGCTGTTTATCTCAAGGTGTCTAACTTGTCAACGAGTCAAGGCGGAGCATCAAGTACCAAAAGGTCCATTGCAACCACTTAAAATTCCAAAATGGAAGTGGGAGCACATTACCATGGATTTCGTTACTGGTCTTCCTAAGGTTTCTCAAGGTATTGATGCGATTTGGGTCATTGTTGATAGATTGACCAAGTCTGCTCATTTTTTACCGATACGAGAAACTTATACACTTGAATGTCTTGCTCGTATGTACTTAAACGAGATTGTAAGACTGCATGGTATGCCAGTATCCATAGTTTCTGACCGAGACCCAAGATTCACTTCACGATTTTGGGTTAGCTTGCAAAAAGTTATGGGCACGGATTTACGATTTAGTTCGGCATATCATCCTCAGACGGTCGGACAATCAGAGGGACTATTCAAACTCTGGAAGATTTATTAAGACTCTGTGTCTTGACTTCAAGGGAAGTTGGGACAAGTTCTTATCATTGGTGGAGTTTTCCTACAACAACAGTTATCAAGCAAGTATTGGCATGGCTCCATTCGAAGCGTTGTATGGAAGAAAGTGTCGTTCTCCAGTATGCTGGGATGAGGTGGGTGAAGCAACGTTGTTGGGACCGAGTTGGTACGTATGACTACAGAAAAGATTCAAACGATCGACAACGTATAAAAACCTCACAAGATTGACAAAAGAGTTATGCTGATCTTCATCGAAAGGACGTGGAATTTGATATAGGAGATCATGTGTTCTTACGTGTTGCTCCATGGAAAGGAGTTATGAGATTTGGAAAGAGAGGAAAGCTCAATCCTCGATTCATCGGTCCATTTTTAATCCTCGATCGAGTAGGAACCGTGGCTTATAGACTCGCTTTACCGCCAAGTATGTCTCGTGTTCATAACGTTTTTCACATATCCATGTTACGTAAATATGTGGAAGACCTGAACCACATTATTAAGTTAGAACCGGACGAAATAGCGGAGGATTTAACGCATGAAGAAGTTCCTATTCAAATCTTGGATAAGAAGGAACATATTCTACGCTCCAAGGTTATACCTCAAGTTAAAGTTTTGTGGAGAAATCACGATGTTGAAGAAATGACTTGGAAATTAGAATCTGAAATGAAGTCAAGGTATCCTTACCTCTTCGACATACCAAGTACGTACCCTAATTTCGAGGGAAAAATTTCATAAGAATGGGAGGTTGTAAGACCCCAACTTTTATAAATAAAGATGAATTTTCTATAAATATCATTTTTAAATATTATGGAGTTAATTTGATATAATGTTATAGTTGTGGGTAATATTTATAAATTTTGCAAAGTACGCAAGTTGTTATATAATATTCGATTGGTCGGGGAATATTCGTTTTAACAGGGAATATTCGTACAACGGCACAATCATTGGTGGACCCCACAACAGAATTATTGTCGGATTGAGAAAACGACAAAAATATTTTATTAAAAATAACGGCGGAAGTTTTACTATTGATACTGTTGAACTACTCGGTAGTAAAAGTACAGTAATACGTGTGGTTGCATAGTAGCACACGGTATTGATTATTAATGCTTATGTGAGAAGTCACTCAGTTTGATTCAATTATTGTCAGTTATTAATATGAATTATTTAGCGCTAATGAAGTTTTGTTTTATTCGTATTATTAACGTAATAAAACAGAAACATCTTTTTATATAAAACAGAATACTTTATTAAAGTTATTCTATAAATAGAATATATTATATTTTATTTAAAAGATTTTCTTTAAATATGGACCGTCAGATTAAAGTAATCAATCTGGACCGTTCATGGATTAGTTACTATGCATTCCATTTTTCTATAAATAGCAGCTCATTCCTTCATTATTTCTTACGAATTTACTGAACTCTAGAGAGAGAAACTATAGAGAGAAACTATAGAGAGAGAAGAAGAAAAGTATTCTGCACTTAACTACTTCCTTAGTTCAGTTCTTCTTTAAAACGGTAAGGGGTGTTATTCTTTCTTATTCATGAAGAGAACTATTATTCCATTTCTTATTATTCTGTTGGAATAACCTGTATACGCGGTCTACCCTATACTTGGTGACATTCTTCTATTATTCTGTTGGAACATCCTGTCTGTGTGTTTTACACCGGACCTGGTTCCGTCTTTATTATTATTCTGTTGAAACATCCTGTCTGTGTGTTTTATACCGGACCGGTTCGTCTTTATTATTATTCTGTTGGAATATCCTGTTTGTGTGTTTTACACCAGACCTGGTTCCGTCTTTATTATTATTCTGTTTGGAACATCCTGTCTGTGTGTTTTACGCGGACCTGGTTTCATTATTTATTATTCTGTTAGAATAACCTGTCTGTGCGGTCTATCGCATGCATGGTGATTTCTTTTGTTATTTCATTCTTTATTATACTCAGTTGGTTAAGTTTTGACTTCTATACTCCATGAAATTTGTGGAATATCATTGATAATTGCATTTCATCCAGTATCTTTTCATGAAAATATTCTTCTAAGCATTCTTAAATTTTACTCCACAAAGCAGTTCATGTTGACAATTTGAACGTTGTTAAGTCTTAGATAAATTAATTCTTGAACTTATTTTATTGAATTCTTATATCATTGTCATCATCATCATGTTTATAAAATGTTGAAAGTCATATGTGGCCTGTAGTGTATAGATGGACTTGGTATGATTATGACCATTATTCGGTATAAATCATGGACCGTAATGTTACAAATGATGTGGTAAAAAGTCCTCATTGGCCCGTAGTGCATTGATGGACAGTTGTTGGCATGATCATGACCATTAATGAGTACACGAATATCTTTGGCCGTAGTGCAGGGGTGAATCGATGATGTGGATTATTTTATTAAGATGAGTCCCAGCGATAACAGTGTTGAAAAACCTTTTAAATCATAGAAGATAGTAGATTTTATTTTCTACTTGACTTTTTAATGGATTGCTTGTTCCGTGCAGTTAAACTTGTTGTTCATTATATTTATCAGTTTAACACTGTTGAAGGCTAATGATAATTTATTCTGCATTATCTTAATCATAATATTTTTACTGGGCTAGTTGAGCTCACCCTTTCTTTCACTGTTCTCTTCAGGAAATGAGAATATAGCTGGGACGAGTGGGGAACGGAGTGATGGCCAGATGATAGTATTAGTAGTCTCACTATTCTGTTAAATAGTGTGTACAATAATTGTAATGAGGACTCCTTTTGAGTTTGTATAGTCTCTAGTAGACCATAATTGTATTCAAACTCACACTTACGTTTTGTCGTATTGTACACGATAGTTGTATTAGTAAGTTGTATTTGTATTCTGTACCATGTATCTGACGACA